>CBVK0100849247.1:0-17947 GCA_900067695.1 Picea abies | reverse complement strand
GTGAACTTGTACAAAGTGCCACGTGCATAATATTTGGTATATGGTTCTAAAATTTGTACCAGAAAATATATAGAATTTCTTATTTCTAATTCAACTAGTCTCACTTAATTTGTATCCTCTCTAAATAAGATATGATGATTTTACCTGGAACACATGTTTGAGACTAGTTAATAGGACTAGTCATATACCCTATCTTCCACGAGGTGTATCTTTGAACGTATGACAACCTAGAAGCTACAATTTTTACCACAGATACTTTGATATGTCCTCTAAACAATTCCAAGTTTCATGGTCTGAATCATCCCATAAAAATAATTATAGCTAAAATTCTAAGATGACTTGATTAGATAAGAAAATTCTGAGGATCAATGAGCTATAATACCAAAAGTTATGATCCAACATCTTTAAAATGATAAAAAATCAATGAATTATAGTCCACTTTTTTTGGGGGGGGGCTCGTTTTACAATATATCCAATTCAGAATACAATATGAGATTAGATAAGAGTATCCTAAGACTTGGTCTCCTGGTATATATATAGGATACAAAGGGTGCAAATATAATGAAAGGTTGCAAGAAGGGGTTCAGAGCCTACATACAAATATAACACAAGAAATGTAATAATTCAATAAGGGGATTAGTAATTGGTTTTATACATAACATGGGATTTGTATGAGTATTTTTCTAGGTCTTAACATGCTCAGATACATCAATAAGCATAGTCGCCAATATAATACAATGTGGATCCATGTGGTAGATAAAATGCAAGACTATGACCATGAAAAATAAATAGTGGATCCATATCAAAAAATATCATAGCCACGAGAAAAACACAAAGTGGATTTGTATCATAGTATATGTTAGGAAGACACTTAGAACTAAATAGAATGCAATGTGGTCTTAAAAGTACTCATTAATGAGTGGAATAATATTGCACAACTCAATAAGGTAGCACCGATGGAGGATGCCCCTAGACCAAGGTCTTCAATCCCAATTTTTTGATTATATGAATATACATCATGTGAATAAATGAACTAATGTCAAGCATGGTAGAAACCATATGATTACTAGTCATTGATGAAAAACCATTAAAAGATGCGAGGGGACCAACCAATAATGAATATGGATCCCAAGCTACATAGTACAATCTCACAAGCATGAATAAATGAATTGAAGTCGAACACTTAAAGAATTGGTCAATCAAAGGTCAATGATGTGAACCCACTATCGATCACAAGGGATCATCCCATTGATGTCTACAAGCCCCAAGGTACTACTAAAATTTCTAGATCAACTTCCTAGATAATGTCTTGGTGTCGATAGGAAGAGATATGTCAAAAGGAGGGCAATAAGGTATCCCACATCAATCGACATGAAACAAGAATCAATAATTTTTTGTGAAATAAGGAAACAACCAAGTAAAAACTAACATAAGAATGGTTGACATGAAAGGTCAATCAAATTTACAGAATAGTTGAATCAAGCTCAAAACTTACATTGAACATATAGCACGACACAATCATGACTTGTGCATCACTGCCACTAATAGGACCAATCGAAGGAGTACAAGCTCAAAATCATGATACAACTCCTACGACAATAATAAATCCAAATTGTAATATAATAATGCAAATAAGTGTTATGTTCAAGGGTAACAATAACTCATGGTTGCCACTCAAACTTAATCAAATACAAATAGAAATTGTTTCCCCCCTTTTATTTTTATATTTTTTAAATTTATTTTTAGTGTCTTTTTCATGTTTTGGAAAGTGTGAAAAAGAGATAAAAGAAAACGAGTGGTGCAAAGGCATGCAACTACATTCCAAGCTCATGGAACGGACCTATATAAAAAAAATGTAAAAAAGGTATTGGGCAAGTTATGTCCACTCATGAATGTCTTCTCCAATGGTACAAGGTCACAAAATAGAGGCAATAGATGAAAATGGCTAAGGTCAAGAGTAATTGCAAAGGAAATAAACAAGATGAAGCAAATGGAAGTGTAGCAGTATGCACCAAGACACAAGTAGCAATAAGCAATTGCAAGCGTAAAGAAACAAAAATAATAGGAACCCCTTCAAGACATGGATATAAAAAGATTAAGAGAGAAGTACGAGTCCTCAACTTTTATGTCATGACAAGGATAAATACAAGTTCGCAGGCCGTCAAGAATCATGTAGCATCGATGTCAAAAGGAAAGAGGAATGCTAGCTAGAACAACCTATGAAGGGTAGACATTACCGTACAAGTTACAACCTATAGCAGATAACAAAGGATAATGTCACAACCTGGCAGGTTTGAACCTAAGGCATAATGTTGGCACAAATGATGGCTAATAATGCAAGATCAGAATGTAGGGAAAAACCTATCATTATATGCCATATCAAAACATGTACCTCAAAGTTTGTTGAATATGTCTGCTTCCACCTAGATAGGGTCTTGCAGATGCTTCCACTTGTTCAACTATGTTGGAGAGGCCATCTAAGCCTCAGATGAAGAGGTGGGGGGAACTTAGGTAAGAAAGAGTATTGTTTTTGGGTTTGTTGAAAGTTATAATTTTTTTATGAATTTTTGAAAATGTTGTAATTTTTTATGTTTATGATGGTTCAATTCCTACTTGTGAATAAAAAGATGTGATTGATCTTCCATGTTTATGGTACATTCATGCTTAAAGGCATTTTATGGCTAGCATTGTATGTGAAACCTACATAGAATGGGATAGACATTGACACCTACAAATCAAGCACCAAACATGATAAGAGTATGAACTAAACCAACCAAAGGCCAAAAACGAAAAGGATCTAAATTATAAAACTTTTAAAATACAACATGGTACAAAGAACCACGTAGAATTGTTACTTATGCATACTACTTCATCATGTAAATCCCCTTGCAAGGCTTAGGCCACAAATCTCGGTCATAATCAATGAACTCATAAGCCCCTATTGGAAATATCTAGCTCACCATGAAAGGGCCATGCCATATAGGTTCAAACTACCATGTTGCTAACGTATCATGGTATCGAGAATGAACCTGAACCAAGTTTTTCTTAGACCAAACATGAGGGATAACACTAATGTGTTGTTTACAAATATCGTGATTTATCTATCTCCTTGACAATGATTGTCAAGACATGGTAAGGATATGATATATGTGTCTTCGGTATGGATTGGAAAGGAAAATTCAATGGCAAGTTCTAAAAAGGGAATCATAGACACAATTGGTCTAGGGATTAGCATTTCACTTGATGCCCAAGAAAATGCATCCTGAAAGTATTTGAAAAGAGCACTATAAAGTTTAAATATTTTGAAAGAAAAATGTGTGCCAATTAATGTGTTATCAATTGAGGCAAGTTTCAAAATGATTTCAAGAGGTAGATTGTTCGAAAGGTTCACCAAATTTTCCTCCACATACACATCACATGTTAGGGTGGGGCCTTAGTACCACTCTATAGCCCTACATTAAACAAGTCTTTATGTGCTAACCTCTAAAGTATCTAGTTTAGGAAGAAAGAATGATCAATTATGTATATCTTCCCACGGTTTTTCGGACTCACTCATGGCTTCAAGGATATCATCATTAGAAGGAAACTTAGTATCCAAGAAATCATATGAATTGGTAGGGTTGAAGGAACATTTGGGCGAAGTGAACAGATCATATTCCATATAATAATGGAAATTTTGATCATCCTCCATGGTTACCAATTGGATAGCCTGATAGGAAACCTCAATTGGACTTAACAACATACTTGATCTTAATGACTCAATCACAAATGAACGAGGTTCTACCCAAGGGTCCTGATTGAAAGTGAAAATTTTAGATGGAATCCAATGTTGAAGCACCTCATCTATAATAGAAATAGATTTTGAGGATGAACCTTGTAATTCAATGGAACTCCATGAATTCATACATAAAGGAGATGAGTTAATAGAATTGATAGGTGGAGGAAAGATAAAAGTTCACATCAGAGATGAATATTTGAACATCCTAACACCAATACAGTCAAAAGCACTCTTAGAATCACTAACGAACAGAACATGTGCAGTATTTTTATTTCATGAATCAAGATGAAGTACTCCAATTGATCTATCATAACCACCTTTACTTGATGAGGAAAGTGGAGGACTCTGAATACTAAACATAAAACTATCATCATCGTATAAAACCAAATATTCCCTAACAAAATATTATAGTCTAAAAGAGTGTCGACTACTTTAACTTCAATTGAAATAATATGTATTCCTAACGTAACTGGAAAGGTGGCAATGATTCCATGAGGCTTAAAAATTTGACCATCAAATGCTTTCAACATGTTGTTCAACTAGATAGGCTCTGGAGAATCTAAGTCTCTCCAACAAGACAAAGAAATAATTCAAGTGGAGGCTCCTTGATCAACAACACATCTAATGATGTTTGTCCCACATGAAGATACATGGATCTGTAAATTAATGCAGTGAGTAATCCTAGGCTGACTTTGGTCAATGTCAAATGAAATCGGATTAGCTTTTGAGGGATCAAATCTTCCAATTACAGTCAAAAATTCTTTTTCTTGCATAGGGTAGCTCTGAAGGACCTTTAGGGTAGACATGGCATAAGATTCTTGAGCCAAATACTCAAAAATATTGTAATTGTGAGTAGTTCAAGCATTGGGGTTGTGCATATACCTTCTTAAGACACCTTTAGGAGGGTGAAGAACCATATCATTAGATGGATTCTCTATTTGCAGAGAGCCACCTAGTTGTGATGAAGAAGAATCCTTATCAACAAGACCACTCTTAGTATTATCATAATTATGGGCACTAATCTAAATATTAACTCCATGGCCACACATGTAGACATTTTCATTTGTGGTATTTCCCCCTTGCAGAGCTGCAAGGTGTGTCACAACCATTTGTTGTTGTTTTGGGGGGAAAGGATTCATTAGGACAGTAGGATGCTACTATAAATTTTGTTGGGATATGTATCGATGAATGTCATCCATATAAGGACACTTCTAAGTAGGATGATAACCAGTGCAGATCGTGCATGGGAATTTCATTTTATTTAGCTCATTAGTGCCTCCCACATTAGCATTCTGATTAGGGGCAATCCCTTGCCAAGGAGCATAATTTTTCTTCTTATTCCTCTTTTTTCCTCGAGGTTTTTGTGCATTCTTAGGATTATTGGATTGTTATAAATGAATTTTGGAGGTATAAGTGGGGTCTAAGGCATCTTGTGATGTTGGTGTAATGGTAGGAAGGTTAGAAGATATGGTCATCTAACCCATTTGACTTTCCAAGTAGACAGAAGAATTATGGGAAATGGAACCAATCACACTATTGGCATGTGGTCCCGGAGTAGGCTTGGAAGGATCTATGGATAATTGAGGAGCATGAGGTATCAACTCATATAATGTACTAGACTAAGAATAAATCAAATCTCGATGTTGAGCATGTAGTATGACCTAATGATTGTTTAAATTTCCTAACATAGTTTCATCTTTTGTGATATTATGAAATAAAAACTTAACAAACCAATCCATGAGAATTTCATCTAAAATTATATCTCTAATGAACCTACATCGCCATCTCCACTCATGGATATGATTGAAAATATGAGTAGTGGTATTCTGACGTAAATATTTCAAAAGTCTAGTTCTGGTTTTGTAATAGATCAGAAGTTGGAAATGGATCAAGAAATCCATCACTAGGGATGAAAAATCATGATAAGAGTCATATGGTAACTCAATGTACCATTTCATGGTGCTCCTTGTTAGGATTCAATGAAAAAGACACAATTTAATACTATCATACACCAAGGAGTTTGAATATCACCATAGATGGAAGGTTATAACATTGGTAGAAGGATCTTCTATGGACTTGTCAAGAAACTTGGGTATGTTTGTTGGTAATTTTGTGGGAATAACCATCCAATGTGGTTGATGCTTAATGGGGTTTTTTTTCGACTGGGATAAATCTAGTAAGTTCAAGTTATCCAAAAATGGAATTCGAAGATTGGTAAATGTGTTTTGATGGATAATTGTTGAACCTTGTCATCTCGATGAACTCATAAATCCACCCACCCCATTGCTCCTAGGAACATTAATACCCCCAATAACAATAGGAAAGATAATTTTTAGGCCAAACATGTAACACATTGTTTTCCCCCAAGACTCTAATTATGCTTAATAATTTGTATGTTTATGTTTATGAAGATGTAATCATGTTTTGATTAATGAAAACACCAAACAAATGACTGAGAGGTAGAATCCTTGAAAGTATTGGCCATGATACACAATTGGGAATTGATGAATCAGGGATTGATTGAGTGGTCGGATAAGGTGGAGCTAAGATTTTTTTATGAAGAAAATAGGAATCTTTTTTAACAAGCCAGCTTATGCTTACAAAGCATAAAAATACACCTTCCATCTTACCAAATCTATATGGAGCCACTTGACTAGTAATGGAATTCATAGAGGTGGTTGGAACATTAATGATTGTTGATGGAATGGTCTCTTGAAGAAGGAAAAAGGCCAATTGAATGTCCTGACAGTAGGACACCACTGACTTTCCCCTTAAGAAGGGGAACTGCAGATTATGGGTTTCATCTATAGGAATGCCACAAGAATCCTAAGAGAATTGGTGGAGGAATAGACAAGTGGAAAGACACCATCATATTAGAAAAAAAATGAACAAATAGAGAGGTATCATAAGAGAGGAGAACATGCACGAGGATGAACACACATAGAAGAACGAAAAGAAGAAAGAATAGAGCACAAAGAGCTCAAGAAGATCAAGAACCTAAGAAGGAGTGAGTGAGAAGAAAGATCACAGAGCATCGATGCAATGAAAAAATGGGTTTGAGAGCACACGTTGAAGAGAAGAAAGATATTTTCTTGAAGAAAGTAGGAAGCTCGTCAAAATTATTGATTATCAACCTGAAACAGAGAATACCTGGATCCAAACTAGAGAAATAGAGGGCTACAACTTGGTACTTACTGGAAATAAATTGGCATTGGTAAGGGGAGGTCATTGAGGGACTAATTAGTAGAGAAGTGACTCCCTTGTGTAGAGTAAATATAGTTTTTAAACTACCTGATAAACTTGTAGAGACCCTGAGCTCAGTGGGAAGGGGGAAACTTCTACTATTTTCAGAGGAGGAAGGAAAGTAACCTTCCTAAATCATCTTAAGCTTGGAAACTAGTTGAGTCATTCCTCTTGTGGTATCATGGCTTGGAACAGGGGTGGCATACTTTAGGAAGGTACTCTACAGTATGGCATAAGGTTGGGAGGAGAGGTGTCCTCTCTCAGTTAGTTGGTGTTGGTTATTTTCCTTTATCAAATAAGCATCTAATTTGATTTGTATAGTTGTGTATGATTGATGTATGTATGTAATTGTCATATTTAAATGGGAAATGTAAATGAGTTTAATTGATGAATGAAATCTCTAAGTAAATGGGATATGATTATTTTTTCCATTGTTTAACCTATCAGACTATAAATTTGAACTATTATGGGCAATCTGTGTCCCTAAGAACCTTGCAGCCTTGAGAGAAATGTTTGCAAGATATGGAAAAAAACTTCGCTCACCCTGTGATGCGAGTGTCTTTATTTCTGGGAGGTCCCTGTGAGGAATAGAGGACCTTGAGTCTTGAGGAAAATCACGATCTATATGTGGAAAGCTTGCAATATATGTAAGAATATTATCTCTAAAAAAGTTAAAACTCCTTCAATGCACTTAGAGTGGTTTTTTTACTCTTGAAGACTTGGTCAGAACCATGCAAAACCCTGAAAAATGGCTTAGTCACAAAATCATAGCGTTAGATAGTGGAAAAACCCAGTGTTAAGTCAAGAGAGTTTATGGTCGTTGATTCAGTGGGATAAAAAAAGCTCATCCCTTCATAGGGGAAGGTATCACTGTCGGGAGTGATTGAGAGTTGGGACTTATGTAAAGTCCAAAAATGAAGAAAACCATAAGATGAGACAAAGACCGTTGATCTGTCAGAAGTGATCCTGACAATATATATGTTGGTGGTGGTAGTCACATCATCGTTGGGATATTAGAGATCGACGAAGTTGGGGTGAAGGTCCTTGGAAGAGTGTCAATGATGATGAGGACTCAGGAAAGAAATGAGAGTCGTTGATTGGTACATGGATGAGATTTGATCTTGGTCATAAGTTCCATTTAGGTGATAAATGGAATAATGATGTCATGTTGACATGGATATCCAGCATAGCAATCAGTGTGTCTCTAGGGGTGAAATTTGTCACCAGTGCAATGATCAATGGACTTGAGTGGTCTCGAAGGAGGAAGGAATCCTTATAACCTCAACTACACTATAATGTAGAATGTATACATTGTCAGGTCTTTGTCATTCATCGAGGAATGTCAAGAATGGGTCTAGAAGTGAGGAGTGATACATGTCAAAAACGATGAAATATTAAGGTCAAACGATGGTTTTTGATCGGTAAGCAGGTGAGATGATATCTCAGTCACGGATCTATGTAGGTCCCATCCATTCATAGTGAGAGAGGTCAAGGACTTGGAAGTTATCTGAAGTGCAATTTGGGTATACTAATGTGATCGGAGTCATTGAAGGTCAGATCCGAGAACCATCGTATCTAAGAATGATAGATGGGTCATCGTCGGAGCATTAAGTGTTGAGTGCTTAGTGCTCCACAAGAGTAAAACCCTGATGAAGATGATGAAAGGTTTCATGAATTCAAAACCTTGGAACAATGAGTTAGGAAGGTTCCACATTGGTGCCATGATAGTGCCACATTGGATGGTAAAAGTGGTAGGAAGCCATGTGAATGCCACATGGAAGTGAGATCCGGAGATCAGACTTAAGTATGGTTATCATCATTGGAAATCTCTCAAGGAGAAGAATCCATCTATGGTCCTTGAGATATGATAAGATTTGAGTAGAGAAAGAGAAATATTAACATCCCACCAGCCTAAGAGAGGGTTAGGGGGTCGATTGTGTCATAGATTGGTATCATAGTAGATTTAAAACTCTAGTCTTTAATGGGCCACTAAGGCAACTTAAAATTGTTTTAGAAACCTTTTAATATTGTTAGGTATGTATGTTTTAAAATGTTGATATCATGGCTAATAATAGTTGTTGTTTCAGTATGTAGGACGTATTGAAAGGAAGCAAAGGTGAATGGTAAAACATAGTATGGAAGACACCTCACATTTTAAAGATGAGGAATTTGATAGCTGTAGGGACAAAGAAACCCCTCCATATTTGATGGCCACTGTTATAATTATGAAGGAAAACAATGAGAGGCTCATGAGAGCTCAGGACGAATAGGTGGATTTGAATGTAGTGTTACTGTAGAGCTTGTCAAAGATTCAAAAACATTTGTAGCAAGGCCCAAGTAATGCATATTTGAAACAGTCTAAGAGGTTGAACACCCATTCATATGCTCAAAATCATTGATTGGATCAAAGTGAGGTGGGAAAGAGTTCTTCAAAGAAGAGGCATTGGGATGCCAAGAAAGGAAAATCTTGTGAAATTTTTTCCACTGAATCATTTGGAAATAAGACTACTTCGATAGAGTTGTCTAGTAGTGTAATAGAGTCAAGTTTCCCTAAGAATAAAAAGAGGAAGAGATCTCATAATTATCTAACTGGAGGATTAAAGAAGGCTAATCCTCCTACCTTCGATGGAGAAATTAATATAGGAGAAGAAGTCGAGGCATGGTTGTTTGGTCTAAAGAAGTACTTTCAGGTACAAAATTACTCTGAGAATACTAAGTGAAGGATCACCATATTTAACCTAAATGGAGGAGATTTAATTTGGTGGGAATACCTCTTGGAAATGAAGGGATTGAAGAAAAGAAAGCTGGCATGGAAATATCTTGAGAAATACTTCTGGAAGGCTTACCTATTGGAGAAGTATTTTGATGAAAAAATTAAGGAATTCCATGAGCATAATTTGGGTCAACTTACCATGGATGCATATGCCAAAAGGTTTATGGAGTTTTTGAGGTTTTTCTCTACCTCAAGGATGAGAAAGTGAGAGTGCAGTGTTTTCTCGATGGATTTCCATAGTCTTACCAAGGCATGATGGAGTTCAATAAACCCAAGACATTGGAGGATACTATTTAGAAGTCCAAGTGTTTATATGACTAGTCCAAGCATAAGAAAAATCCTTCAAAATATTGGAAAAGGAAGGACAAGAGTGGATTCCCAAAGAAGGGATTCAAGTCCTTTTCACACAAGAATTCCAATAAAAGTGCACATTTTTTTCAACCAAGTAGAAGTGTGCATTAACATAATTTTCCATCCCAAAGTAGAAATAGGCCAGCAGAGCAAGCAAGAGAAAGAGAAGAGGATCCCGAGAAAGAACCTTTGCAGTGTTTGTGTTTTGGAGAGCCACACCTGTTGAGGGATTGTCCCCACAAAAAGAATGACACCAGGAAAGTGTATAATGTAAAGGAATCATCCATAGTCAACGATATAGCTAGAAGCATGCCAAGGATATATGCAACTATGGAAAATCAGCAAGCATACCACCAAGCCTCTATGGTGGAATTGGAAGGTATTATTACCAATCAACATATCTTTATTTTGATTGACCTGAGATATAACCTCATTTATATTTCACCTCGAGTTGTTGAGGTGTGTTCATTACAAAGAAAGAAACATGCAAGAGAATGGTTGCTACAATTAGCCACTAGAACAAAGAGAAAAGTGGTTAAGGTAGTAGAAGATTTTCCATTTGTGATGAGTGGACTACAGACTCAGGAAACCTTGAATATCCTACCCTTAGGTTCATATGACGTGTTGTTGGGTATGGATTGGCTAGCCACCCACAAGGAAAATTTAAATCGTTATGAAAATATTTTGGAATGTGAAGATAAAGAGGGAAATACAAGAGTTTTGCAAGGAATTCAAAACCATGTTTCAATAAGGAAAATATCAATGTTTTAGCTTAAGAAATTAAGTAGAAGAGGGTGTCCCTTGTATGTTATACAAGTGTTTAATGCAACTAGAATCAAGGAGCTGAAATTTGAAGATTTCCATGTGCTATGGGAATTCAAAGATGTGTTTCCAGAGGAAGTGCCAAGACTACCTCTGAAAAGATGTCTTGATTTTTCAATAGATCTTGTGCCTAGAGCAGTACCAACTTCAAAAGTACCTTACAGGATGAGCACACCAGAGTTGGTGGAGCTGAAGGTGCAGTTGGAGGAAATGTTGGATAAAGGTTACATTAGGCCGAGTGTGTCTCCATGTAGAGCACTGGCCTAGGATATGCTTTTCACAAGATGACCATCAAGAACAAATATCGTTTTCCTAGGATAGATGATCTATTTGACCAACTCAAAGTAGTTGCAGTTTTCTCAAAAATAGATTTAAGGTCAAGATATCACCAAGTCATAATCAAGGATGAGGACATCCACAATATGACCTTTATAAAAAGGTACGAGCACTATGAGTTTGTAGTGGTGCCATTTGGGCTTACAAATGCACCAACCACATTCATGTGTTTAATGAATAGTATGCTCAACAAGTATTTGGACAATTTTTTCTTAGTATTTTTGGATGAAATTTTGGTGTATTCCAAGAACAGAGAAGAGCATGAAGAGAATCTCAGGATAGTGTTACAAGTGTTGAAATAGCACCGGATATATGCTAAGTTCAAAAAATGTGATTTCTTTCAAAAGGAGATCCAATGTTTAGGCCACATAATCTTAGCAGAAGGAGTGGCAATAGATCTCAAAAATATCAAGGCAATCATGGATTGGCCTACCCCTAAGAATTTGATAGAAGTAATATCCTTCATGGAATTGATTGGATATTATAGAAGGTTCATAAAGGGATTCTCCAATATTGGTAACCCCATCACTTAATTTCAAAGAAAGGGGAGGATATTTATATGGTCACTAGACTATGAAGATAACTTCCAGTAGTTGAAGCATTTCTTGACTAATTCCCATGTTCTAAAGATTGCATACCCTAGAAAATATTTCTTGTTTTGTATTGATGCTTGAAAGGGAGGACTAGATGGGTTTCTTATGCAAGAAGGGAAACTGATTTGTTATGAATCATGAAAGCTAAATGAGCATGAGTAGAATTATGTTACCCATGATCTAGAGTTGGAAGCAGTCATGCATGCATTGAATATGTGGAGGAATTACTTGATCGAGAGAATATTTGTCCTAATGACAAACCACTATGGTTTGAAGTATCTATTCAACCAACCAATTTTGAATTCCTAGCAGACCATATGGATGGTGTTGATTAGTGAATTTTATTTTGAAATTAATCACATTAAGGGAAAGGAAAATATAGTGGCAGACGCACTCAGCCAAAGTGTGCAGACAGTACACTTAACAACAGAAAGTGTAGGGGAGTCTGATATCAAGCAAAGGATTAAAACCCTCTTGCATGAATATGAGTTCTTCAATCAAGTCATAAAGGGATAGCAAGAAACCAGGGAAAATAAATATGAAGGATATCATCTCGGGGCGAATATTTTTTTGTTGTATAAAAACAAGATGTATATTCCTAATTCAACATGTTTGAGGCACTTGACTATGGATGAGTTCCATAAAATACCATATGTAGGTCACCATGGTTACCAAAAAATTGTGACAATAGTAAGGCAGTTGTACTATTGGTCAGGAATGAAGCATTACATTGCTCAGTACATTGAGAAATGTTTACTAGAGTGCCAATAGGTAAAATTTGAGCACAAACATCATGTTGGGCTATTGCAGCCTTTGTAAATTCTAGAGTGGAAATGGGAAGCTATTTCCATGGATTTTATTATAGGTCTACCAAAGACAATCAAGAAACATGATGTGATCATGGTTGTAGTAGATAAGATGAGAAAGGAAACTCTTTTCATTCCCATTAAATCTACTTTCAAGGCCATAGATGTTGCCAATGTTTTTATAAAATAAATTTTCCAACTACATGGTTTGACCAAGACCATAATATCAGATAGAGATGCCAAGTTCACCTCAACTTTTTGGAAAATATTGTTTGCAAGATTGGGAATGCAATTTTCATTTAGCATGGCCTACCATCCTCAAACATATGGTCAGACCAAAAGGGTGAACATAGTATTAGAATACATGTTGAGGATCCATGTTATGCATCAACCCAAACAATGGGAAGAGTATCTACCTTTGGTATAGTTTGCATACAACAATGGTTATCGAGAATCATTGAAAATGAATTTTTTTGAGGTTCTATATGGCAGGAAGTGTAGATTTTTTATCATTTGGGACAGTCCAGTGGATAGAATCACACTTGGACTAGAATTGATGAAAGATATGGAACAAGCCATGGTTAATATCAGGCAGAATCTAAAAGTCGCCCAAGACAGAAAAATCAGCTATGCATACAGCAAGAGGACTCATAGAGAGTTTAAAGTGGGGGATCATGTGTATCTCTGAGTGAAACCCAAGAGAATTTCCTTGAGGATGGGGACGTGTGCTAAGTTACCACCTCGTTACTATGGACCTTTTGAAGTCATAGACAGAGTGAGACATGTAGCATATAGACTTGCATTGCCACCTACTATTAAATCTCATAATGTGTTCCATGTGTCTTTGTTAAGGAAATATGTACATTATTCTAATCATGTTATTGATTAGACTATGATACAAGTGGAACCAGAGGGATAATTCCAGCTCGAACCTCAATGCATCATGGACAGGAGAGAAACAATGCTCTGAAACTGATCCAATGTGCAGGTAAAAGTGCAATGGAAGCACTTTTGATAAAATGAGGCTACATTGGACCTATAAGATTCCATGAGACTGGCATACCCATTTGTTTTTCTACATAAATGTATATATATGGTGTTTTAAACATTGAGGACAATGTTTCTTTAAGGGGGAGGGGAATGTAACACCATGTTTTCCCCCAAGACTGTAATTATTCTTAAGACTTCATATGTTTATGTCCGTGAAGTTGTAATAATGTTTTGATTAATAAAAGAACCAAACATGTGACTAAGAGGGAGCAGCCTTGAAATTATTGTCCATGATACAAAAGTGGGAATTGATGAAGCAGGGATTGATTGAGTGTTCGAGTAAGGTGGAGCTTAGATGTTTTTATGAAGAAAATAGGAAGCTTGTTTAACAAGCCATCTTATGTTTACAAAGCATAAAAATACACCTTCCAGCATACCAGATCTGTATGGATCCATGTGAATAGTAATGGAAGTCACATAGGTGGTTAGAACAGTTAATAAATATTGATGGATTGGTATCTTAAAGGAGGCAAAAGGCTAATTGAATGAACTGAAAATAGGACACCAAGGACTTGTCCTTTGATAATGGGAACTGTGAACTATGGGTTGCGCCTATAGGAAGAAACAAGAGATGGAAAGATGCCATCATTTCAGACAACCAATGAACATACAAGAGGCAAAAATATGCCATTAGTTTAGACAACCAACAAAAAGAGAGAGCGGTATCAAAAGAGAGGAGAACACGCACAAGGATGAACACACACATTAGAATGAAAAATAAGAAATAATAGAAAACGAAGAGATCGAGAAGAGAAAGAACTTGAGAATGAACAAGTGAGCAACAAGCTCACGGACCATCGATGCAGCGAACAAAGGGGTTCATGAGCATGGGTTGAAGAGAAGAGAGATCTTTCCTTGAAGAAAATAGGAAACTCATCCAAAGTATTGATGATCACCCTAAAACAGAGAAGACTCAGATATAGACTTGAGAAATAGAGGGCTATAGCTTGGTACTTACTAGAAAGAAACTTGCACTGGTAAGGGGAGGTCATTGAGGGACAGTTTAGAAAAGAAGGGAATCCCTTATGAAGAGGAAATATAGTTGATAAACTACCTGATAAACCTATAGAGACCCTGAGCTTAGTGGGAAAGAGACAACTTCTGATTTTGTCAGAGGAGGAAAGAGAGTAACCTTCCTAAATCATCTTAATCTTGGAAACCAACTGAATCATTCCCCTTGTGGTATCATGGCTTGGCACAGGGATGGCATACTTTAGGATGGTACTCTATAGTATGGCCTAAGGTTGGGAGGAAAGGCATCCTCTCTCAATCAGTTGGTGTTGGCTATTTTCCCTTATCATATAAGCATCTAAATTGATTTGTATAGATATGTATGAAGGTGTATGTATGTAATTGTCTGATTTAAATGGGAAATGTAAATGCTTTTAATTTATGAATGAAATCTGTTAGTAAATGGGATATGCTTGTTGTTTCCATTGTTTAACTTGTCAAACTGTAAATTTGAACAGGTATGGACAGTTTGTGACCCTACGAACCTTGTATCCTTGAGAGGAAAGTTTGCAAGATATGGGGAAAAACTTCACTCAACCTGTGATGTGAGTGTCCTAATGTCCAGGAGGTCCCTGTGAGGAATAGAGGACCTTGAGTCTTGAGGAAAATATCAATCTGCATGTGGAAAGCTTGCAAGATATGAAAGAATCTTATCTCTAACAAATTTAAAAGGAATTTTATGGACATAGAGTGGTTTTCTGACTCTTGAAGACTTGGTCAGAACCTTGCAGAACCCTGAAAAAATGGCTAAGTCCAAAAATCGAAGTGTTAGCCAGTGGAAAAACCCAGTGTTAAGTTGGGATATTTTATGGCCATTGACTCGATGGGATAAGCAAATATCAACCCTTCGTAGGGAAATGAATTGTCGTTGGGAGTGATTGAGTGTTGAGACTTATGTAAAGTCTGATGTCGATAAAAACCATAAGATGAGATGAGGACTGTTGATCTGTAGGGAGTGACCCCAACAATATCTAGACTGTTAATGCCAGTCACATCATCGTCAAGATATTAGAGATCGATGAAGTTGGGTTAAAGGTCCACAGAATAGTGTCAATGATGATGAGGACTCGAGAAAGAAACAAGATTCATTTATTGGTATGTGGATGAGAGTTGATCTTGGTCGTAGGTTCCATTTAGATGATAAAGGGAATAATGATGTCATGTTGAGGTGGCAAGCCATCATGTCTCTAGGGGTGACTTGTGTCAGCAGTAGAATGGTCAATGAACTTGACCAGTCCCATAGGAGGAAAGAAACCTTATAACCTTGATTACAATCTAGACTGCAATATCTACATGTCACCAGATCTTTGTCATTCATTAAGGAATGTCAAGCACAGGTCCAGAAGTGAGGATTGATACATGTCAACAACGATGAGATATTAAGGTTGAATGATAGTCATTGATCAATAGGTGAGTAATATGAGATCTCATTCATGGATATATGTAGGTACCACATGTTCACCATGAGAGAGGTCAAGGACTTTGATGTTATCTGGCATGCAAGTTGGGGGCACCGACGCGATCGAAGTCATTGAAGGTCAAACCCAAGAACCACGGGATCTAAGAATGGTTCGATGGATGGGTTTTCATCATAACATTCATTGTTGATTGCTTAGTTCTCCATGAGAGTAAAACCTTTATGAAAATGAAGAAAGGTTTCACAAAGACGGAACCTTGGAACGATGAGTTAGGAAGGTGCCACACTAGTGCCACATCAGATGCTAAGAATGGTAGGAAGCCATGTGGATTCCACATGGCAGTGAGATGGATTTTGACAATGGGGGCTTGCATAATTTGGGAGGATGTAACTTTATATCCAAAGCGAGGACTTAATCAAGGTATATTTTTAACACCCTAGGTTGTGAATCGTCATTGTTGTTACAATGCTAAGAGGCCTGAGTGCCCAAACAATTATTTAAAGGGCTAGTATGCCCAAGAAATCTAATGCTTTGATCATTATTAATAATAAACACAACATTGGTTGATAGACGGACAAGGACTAGAGTTATAGAGGGCTATGATTCCACAAGAGAGGGGGCTTGAGAGGCTAAATGTTTCTTCCTATGTTAATTACCTTTTTTCCTAAAGGGGGAAATGGGTTACGTGACCTCCTTGGGGAGGCCAGGAGGTTCTTGATTTCCCCATGAACATACTTAAACCTACCCCTGGTCTGATTATGGGGTTGGTCATTGTATTGTATGCTCTGTCACCTTTGTGTTACCTCATTCTTACCATCACGCACTCACATGCACTTACCTACCTCCATCAATCCTCACATGTGTATTGGTCTCGGGAAGGGGGACCGAACTGCAAAAGAATTAGCCATGGGATAGTTGGTTGTAGTGGTTGGTGGTGTGAACTAATCGTGCCTTGAGGCCTGCATGTCTAAGATATAGTGGCATGTGTCCAGCATTGCTCACAGCTGCAAGTCCTGAGATTTCTAGCATTGAGATTCTGGACCAGTTGCATTGGAGGCCCAAATAAGGAGAAGGAATGCCTGAGAGACTGCTTGGCAGAGAAAGGTGGAGGTCCATTCTCTTGGGTGGTGCAAGCTGGGTAGAAGAGAGTTGGGTACTTGGATTGTTGTGTGTGTTGGGAATCCTGTCATAGTTTGAGAGCTAACTGGTTTGGGAAGCCAAGTTCACTATGGAACCATCCTTATGGATTCATAGCCCTGGCTCAAGGGTGACGTTATTGTTGAGATTTAGAGCAGTAGTGTCTACAGTTGGGTGGAACTTCCTTGGTCTGCAGCCAGTTGGTGTCATCCTTCATAAAGATAAGTGCTCTCTGTTGTGATATTATTATCTGTGTATGAATGTTTTTTCGTTGTATATTTAATTATCGTTAATTGAATCTTTAGAACATGCATGTTGTTAATATTATGGTAGCTACGAGAGGTATTTACCTCCACATGTGAACCTGATGAGAATAGAAGACTCTAGGAAGCAAGAAAAACCCTAATGAGTTGGCTAATAACCCTAGAAGCCTTGTCGTCTCAAGAAGATAATTTATATTAGGCTAGTAGCCTCCAAGAGAAGAAGTCATCTAGAAATTATAATAATATACTGAATAGACACTTATCCAGAAGGAGAAGTTGACCCTAGAAAAACTGGAAAAATTACTATAAATACAGGGCGCCAGTTCTCATTTGCAGTATCTCAGAATTGCAGTTTCCCAGTTGGTG
>CBVK0100849208.1:0-12385 GCA_900067695.1 Picea abies | reverse complement strand
CATAGGTAGAAAAATATATTTGGATGTAATAAAGATCAACATTAATAAAGCCTTGCAATAAAATAGAATAAGTTGAATGTAAGAAGACCTAATAGAATCTTCCACTTCTAGAAGGATCTTCCTCTAGATTCTTCTTTTGATAGACATATTTAGTATAAATAGGAGTCGAGGGGATGAGAACCCTAGCTTGGATATTATTGTAATAGAGCTCTTCTCGACTGGAGGTTTCCCCCTCAAAGAGGCCCGTGAACATTGTTCTCAGAATCAAAGTGATATTTCTGTTGTTATTCTTATATCATTTTAGTGTTATTGTGGTGATTGTTCTGGTTATATTGTTGTTATTATGCCATTTATAGCATTTTATTTTTGTTCTGCATACTTTTTATATCTGGTATATTACACCTGAAATCTCCAAAGTCCGAACTTCCCAACACTTGAAACATAAACAGGGTTAATTAAAAATTAAAAATGATTATCTGATAACTAATCATTTCACAGTTTCAGGGTTCAGGGATTCTATCTCGAGCTACTTTTAAAAAACCTGAAGTCCGAATACCCGAAATCACTTAAATTTAAACACGATTAATTAATGTTTCAAACGAGATTATCTCGTAATTAACCTTTCGTGAATTCATGATTCAAGAAATTTCAAACCTATTTCACCCAAAACTCTCGATTGCGAACATTCGTATTAAAGGAATTTACCATAAATCAATGGTGATGATTTTAACGTAGATTGCGGATCGCCAACTATATTTTCTCATTAAGGTAAATAAATTTGACATCCGTAAAGGTATTCTCGAATCAATACACCTGAGGTGAATAAGAGTTCTTGATTTTGAATTCCATTTTCATCTACACAGAATAGTAAGTTTTTTCCAATTGAGAAGCTCATGCATTCCCCTGTAACAGGTTATCCCGTTCTAATTTTATCGATATCATGGCACCACGGAAGATGGATAAAGCAACTGGTGAAGGTGAAAATCTAAATGTAGACGTTCTGTCAGATACCTCACTGAGAGCCATTGACACTGTGAAATATTGGACACAGGTGTTCGATATTCTAAAGCACGAGCTTATAAATTTCCTAGAGGATTCAGGCAATTAAGTGAGTGAAACTCATGCAACTAAACTCAGGGATATATCTCAATCAGAGCTACACAAAATAGTTGTGCAACTGAGACTCATGTCGTATAATGACATGATAGGTTGGGCCCTGGAAAACGTCGACATTCAAACCAGGTGCATTTACAACTCTCAAATTTAGGTTGTTGTTGGGTCTTTTCTACAAGAACACATACAAGTAATGTATAAAGTATCCCCCAATTTTAAATATAATTACAATGCTACATTCATGCTGGAGTTTGAGAAACAAGAATGTACGCAATATGATAAAATCTACCCTAATTTAATCATGTCCTGGTGGGGGCACCCAGAGAAATCCAGAGTCGACACTCAAGACATTTATGCCAAAACGTCGTTATAATCCCATATGGTTTATGTGGCTATGAATCTATGTAGTCTATTCGAGAAGAAGAGCTCCACTCATTTCCCATTGGCATGGGTGCCAATTATGCACAAGGTGGTTGAGGGATAATATTTCAATTGGGCCAAGATGTTGTTAGATAATTTGGCCAAGGAAATCACATAATACCAGCTAGCTAAATCAAAGGGTCAATCTTCCCCTTTCTACATGTTTGCATATATTATAGATGCCATATGCTTCATAACCCCCTTCCCACTAATGAATTGGAGTTGGACCCCAACCAGTGCATAACCTATACACTTTTACCATTCCAAAATATGGGAAGAAAAGGCCAAAGGTTTATTCTATGAAATCTGCCATCATGTAGTGGTGCTCGTTCATATAGCTTTATATGGTTTCCCACCACCTCTGATTTCAGATAGAATTATCGGAAACCTGGGAAAAATAGCAGACTAGTATATCGAAGAAAAAATTTCTTACATCAGGGTTTTCGGGTGCTTGGTCCCTCCCCATGCTCTCTCGAAGTTTTTACCAGATTGACTAGTATTATGAGAAGTGGCTTATCAAACCATGACAAGGAGTATCAACAATGAACTGAAAGTAGCCCAAAAAAAGGTATGGCCTACCTTCCCTCTTCAGGTTGGTATGTTTTCATTGTTAGACTTTGGTCACTCCAAAGTGGAGGTTGCAACTCTAGAAGACGTCAAGTTAGTTGATATTGAGTTTAAAAGGCACGACCCATAGAAAATCGTGGAAAACCACATGGCCCAATACAATTTAAAGAAATATGTGCACAAGAAATCCCCACTTGATGAAATATTTAGGGGAGCTGGGTCATATGAGGAAATACTGAACAAAGTCCAAGCTTTGTCTCAATATCAACAGGCTAGTTTCTTCAGTTTTCAAAAGCACAGAAGGAATAGCTTGCTGAAAGTGTTACAGAGAGAGTCGGTAGCCACTTCGTCTACATAGGAAACCGTACCTATAGGTTTTGAAGAAGAAAGCTCTTGAAGGCAAGATATTGAGGAAAACCTGAAGAACACTGAAGTTTTAATGAATAAAGTGGAAGCTTCATTATCAAATTCGTTAAGCCCTCAAGCAAAGGCTCATACCAAATCCTTTCTGACACAAGGATAGGATACATCTCCTTCTACTCCAACCACCTCTATGGCCAACACTGTTGAGCAACAACTATGTAAGGAGTTAGGTACCCCTATCACTTCATTGACACCGTTGCAGTCTACTTTCATAAATCCTAGTTCTGAAATCATTTTTATAGATGATCTCACCCCAATTGCATCTGAAGAGATGCCCCCTTCATACTTCTTCTTCAACAAGAAAATGAGGGCTATAGTCAAATGAGAAACACATCATAAATATGGATCGATGGTCAAAAGGAAAATAATGATATATGATGGACAAAACCGAGACGATTCATAATTTGATAAGGAAATGGCAGGCTCATTAGGTTCCTTTGCAACGGAAAATCAGTGGTCTGTAGAAAATCTGGTTGAGCAGCTAAAATAGAAAAACCTGTTGGTAGGGAAGTTGCAAGACCAGATAATTACTATGGAACAAGATGTGAAGAATAATACGAATAAAGATTTTGAACAAGTCATAGCTTATGACAGGCATCGAATTCAACAATTACAAGATAACCTTGAAGAGCTCCATCAGAATTCACAGGCCAACAAAGCCTTGATCACTCAACATGAGGAATTAATAAAGCAGTTTCAAACTAGGTTAGACTTTACTGAAGGTACAACAGTAGAGATATCAATTTTTTGGTCTCAATAACTGGAGGTAAATGAAAATCTAGAAATAGCCCAACTAGATCTCTTCATGAAGGTCGATGACATCCAGAAACACTACTAGGTAGTAGACCTCGCTTTAAAATATATATGTATTAAATAAAAAGAATCTCGCTCAACATGAGTTAAGTTTCAAGAAGTCGTCTTATTGGTACCAATAAATGATGTCTCAGAGGTTCATCGACTTTCTCTTTCGAAACAAATAAGAGGTGTTATGGTTTTGAAGGCCTAGGAAGCAAATTTAAGAGAGAGAAAGAGACTTTCCAGAGATGTAAATGAATCTTGTCTAGAAGCATTGACATCACTAGACAAAGGACTAATTTATTTTGAAGGAAATGTTATTTCTGAAGCCCTGGGTCAGATTGATATAGCCAAGAACCAATATAATTCCCAAACAAGCAAAGAAGAAGCTCTGATGGCCTTCAAGAATATGAACTAGATTGATCTCCTTCAAATAAACAAATGGATAGTGAATCCAAGCTTACAGTTACAGGTCACATCTCAAGGAGCAAAAATGATACAAGAAAATTTTCCTTAGATAAAGAGAAAGCTACACACTTTCGAGGTGAAAGAAGCAACTGAGCCTTCAAGGTTAGTGGTGCAATTATTGAGTAAATGCATCCAATGTGTTGAGTATGAGAAAACAAGTACATCCGGAAACAAGGTAACATGCACATACTACTCATACATGTGAAGAATCAGACACCAATTGTATCCAGGCCAAATACACAAATGAGGAAAAGAAACACCCCTGCCAACAGATGAAGAGACAGAGGAGGACAGTAGTAAAACTCTTCAGTTCTTACATTTTGTTGCCTTATTCAAAACTATTTGTTATTTTTAGTTATAATAAGTCCAACTGTTTTGAGTTGAGACAGTTTGTATAAATATATAGATTCAAGATCTATCAAAGGCTGCTTCTTGCCGATTGTAATAGACAAAACTCTCCTTATTGAGTATTAATACAAGTGGAGATAGAGATTCCAAGTTTTTTTTAATCTGGTTTATGTGCTTCTTCTGTTTTTCCATATCTCAACATTTCTTTAAGCATTTCCTTGATAAATGTTTTATTTCAATTTAGTACAACAACTACTGTAATCGTATTGCATCAATAATTTATTAAGTAAGCAACTTTTCCTCTGCATTTACTATGAGTAAATCAGGACCTTCTTGCTGTGTGGATTACTGTATTTTATACTTTATTCAAGGTTACACTATCTATTTTATTCTACTACAACGAGGTGAGACTCTTCATTAATTGATGCTTGCTTTGTTTTATAGTTTGTATTTTTCTCTCACACCATTCGATATTACAATTTTGACTCAAACACAAAATACGACCTCTATACTGCCATATTGCTAATTTCATTTAAGGAATTTTTCTTATATAACTAAGGTAGAAAAAGTATTTTCAAAAAAACACTCTCATAAACTTTCTTGATGTCTGACATTATTATTTGAGCCTTAAGTTTAATCTCAGGACCAACAACCCCATTCTTTGCTCACTGTGCAGGGTCGGTGGAAGAAATTTGTGATGGGTGTATTTGAAGTTCCATGTCAAATTTCAAGATAGTTTTGAAAACGATTCTATAGAAGGGAATGATGAATGATGAAAATGAGAGGTGCAACATGATGAACGTTGATGCAAATGTGGATTATTTCAAAGATTATGTGGGGACATCATACATCCTTGAGTCTTGAAACCCTTCCATACTGTCAAGGCATCTGTCTAGTCTAACCATGTCAAATTTCGATGCATGTAGTTACATATTGAATAAATTTCAACGCTGGCCCCATTCACTAGTACTCACTATGCGGGGTCGGTGCATGACATTTGTGGTGGTTGAATTAGAAGTTCCATGACATTTCAAGAGAGTTCCAACAAAGAGTCTACAGATGGAAACACCTACATTTGATAGATATGAGATGCCCATTATGAACGTTGTTGCAAACATGGACGATCTCAAAGATTATGTGGTTGGGAGATCAGAAATCCTTGAGTCTTGAAACCCTCCCATACCGTCAAGGAATGTGTCTAGTCTAACCATGTCGAATTTTGATGCATACATGCATAGTTTGAATAAATTTCAATGTTGGCCCCATTCACTACTCACTATGTCGGGTCGGTGCAAGATGACATTTGTGGTGGGTGTATTGGATGTGCCATGACATTTCAAGAGAGTTCCGAAAAATAATATTCTATAGATGGCAATGAAGAATGGTGACAATGAGACATCCATTATATTGAACGTTGATGCAAACATGGATGATCTCAAATATTATGCGGGGACATCAAACATGGGTGTATTTGAAGTTCTCACCTAGGGCATCTACTCTTTTAGCCTTCTCACAATGGACCTACATGTCACTCTATCCATCTGTCAAACTCTTTAGTTGACAAGTATGTAGTTATTTTTGACTTTTCAAATAATCCAAAGAACAAAGTGAGTGACCCAAAAAACAAAGTAGTGGTGTTCTAAAATCTATATAACTCATATACTATCCTAGGTAAACTATCACCAAGAATGACCATTTATATATCAATATCCTAAATATGAGGTTGAATAATCACTTGTCATTATTGAATAATTTGTATAACAAAACAATTTTGAAAAATGTGCACAACTCTAAACACAGACAACTTAGAAAAATATGTCGTACTTTAAAAAGGATGTATTCTAGAGTCGTCATCCTTACAAAAACCACATAAGCATAACATTTGAACCTCTCTTTCTTAGCTCTAAAAGGTTGGCAGTCCACCGCTGAGAAGTAATAATTGGACTAGCATTAGTTTTGTCATCCAAATGATCTAAAGTTTTTTCCTATTCCATGATAAGATTAAGATGGATCATGACGATGATAACATTTATTCAACCATCACTTAGGAATATGGGAGCACATATTTTTGACTTTAGGGTGACTTTTGAGGATGGTAGCCAATCTTTTTGACTAGAAAGTACAAAATAGATTGTTCGGAATCCATAACTCATCCAACTACCAAATATACATACAAATATGCCATTTTCTTTAGAATTTTGAAGAAGGGAATTTTGATGGTACAAAATCATGAAATCATTCCAATGGAGCCAATTTTGAAGTATTGGACTCTTAAAATTCTTGACTTCACAACTATGCACATTCGATAGATAGATTTGGCAAGAAAGGCTTAAATATTGGTTATCCGACCATTAGAAAAAGAGAGATTATGTGTATATGTTAAAAACCTATACACATTCCAAGCTAAAATGGATACACTTGGACAAAAAATGGGCATTTTGCTTAATTTGAGGCTTAAAAAAATGGTCCATGTGACATTGCTAAAAAATTCTCTAATCATCCATGCTACAGGCTAATGTAGTCCCTTAAGTCATAATATCAACCCAATTAATATTTCTAATGTCCTTCAGGCTCCAATAGATCTTCCAACTAACTTTTGAATCAATTTTTATTTAGGAGAAGGCCAAAATAAAGAGTTTTGCAAGAGGTTATTTAGGGGTTTCTAAGCACTAGCAAAGGGAAGCTTTGGAGAAGTATTTTTGCTAAAAACCAAGAAGTAACATCCTTGCAAGATATTCATATTGAGAGAGGTCAAATCCTAGTGATTTCAATATGGTATCTTCCTTTGGATCTTTTCTAGCAGCCATTGGCACATTTGAATAAAAGGTATTAAATTTAATTATAAATTTAAAGAGCTTAAAGTTTGTCTTATCTATAGATTCTCCCAATTATAATTTACAAAAGTTTAGTTTTTCTATGTGTAAATTTTTAAGCCCACACAAACCACAATCACACTTCAAAACCTATTATCATTGAGCATTCCAACAACACCAAGCACCTCATGTATTTTGACCAAACTAAAATATTAGCCAAAATTGAACACTATTTGACTAGGATCATTAGAGAAGCTATTGAAATTGAGAAGTTATTTTCTTTTTACATTTTCACTCCCTATTTAACCTCCCTCACCCCCTTTCCTTCATTCAAATTTATTCATTAATTTGTACCTTGCTTTTTTCGTTCTCCTATTGATTCCTCTATGGTTTGTTGGTTGCTTTGCTCACTTGATGCCATTTCCTTATTTCTTTTCTTCCCCTTCCCCTTTTTCCTTTACTTAAATTTTTGGACAAAATTATATATTTTTCGATAGTTTACTTTATTTATTTTTACTTTAATTATTCTGCATTGATACCTTTGAATTAAAATTATTATTAACCATTTCTAACCTTAATTTTAGTATCATTATTATTGTCTTACTATTATTTTTAGCTCTTAAGATTGTACATAGCAAGTGTAGAGGTATGCAGCATGTATGAGTCCAATGTCTTGCTATCACATAATCAAAATCAATCGAAATCAAAACATTGTTAATTATTCCTATTGCATTTTAAAACTAATGTCCAAATACAAACTTGAGTAGTATTCCTTCAAAAAAATCCATTCATTGCTTTCATAAACTTCATAAAATTTAATCTTGATAAATAAGGTATGTTGAGTGGTTTCTTGAGCATAGTCCATTCTCTAACTTAAATATTGTCATGAATACATCTTTTGATACATCCGTAATTATGTATCTTCAACTGTTATAAGAATGATTAGATTAAAATAGAAAAGCTTTAGCGATAATTTAATAAGATGTCATGGAAAAAAAAGATGTCACCTACTAAAATTGAAAGGACCCCTATTGTCTTAGGAATGCTTTAAATAAAACTTGTTAATACATTCCAAAATGGTCCTTTTCAATAATCCCCATGACCACACTTTTTGTAAAACTCCTACTTGGTGTACAAAACCTCCTAATGGCACTCGTATTTGAATCACAAACCAAATATCCCCTCTAAATGGCTTGTGTTGCGATTCAAGGACTCATTCATGGATATATGATGGTTTGAGGTGTCATTAATGAATTATGATCCTATAATATTATCTTAGGTACTATGGCCCTTATTTTCCTATGTCAACGATGATCAAGGCCATGAGACCCATGCCAGGTACACAAAATCTCTCAATAATTTCCATATCCCAGAATGAGGCCAATGATTTTTCGGGTTTGTGTGGTGGTTTAAGGCCTAGTTCAGGGATCAGTGACCTATAAGATTCATTTTGGGCCGATAGCCCAAGACCCAATATCCCTTATGTGAAAATACCCATCCATGATGAAGAAGACCCCTCAACCTCATGGGGAGGATAAATATATGCATGGGGGCTCTCATCTTTAAGGTCTTCACCGAGATCTTCCATGGGAGAACACGATGTTTCTTCAACAATTCTTTCTTTATGTGCTTGAGCACACAAATCAATGAACCATGGGGGACATTCCAGTTTTTTTAACGCCTTACCTTAAAACCCCTATAATACCCATAACCTCTATGACCCATATCCATTGAACTCTATAATTTGAAACACAACCCCTATAAACATTATTATTCTAATCCCTAACTTATAAAACCATTAACTCCTAACCTCTATAAACACTATTATTCTAATCCCTAACTTATAAAACCATTAACTCCTAACCTCTATAAACACTAGTATTATAGTCTCTAACCACCAAAATTATAAATTGAAATGAACTCTAAATTTCTATGAACCATAACCCTATGACCTATCATCCCTGACATATAATACCCTTGACTCATATAATCCCGAATCCATGTAAATCCTATAATCCTAAATTCATGTACATGTACTCTCTATAATTCATATCTCTCTATCCTCATAACTTATTATCAACATCGTCCTTTAATTACTATCACAACTAACCCTTAATTCTTACAATTTCTAAACCCTTGGTTGTAATAAACCTTAACCTCAAAAATATATAATGCAAAATTTGTAACTCCAATAATTCCTACAACCCATAAACCCCCCTAAGGAATATAACATTTAACATGTATAATCCCTAACCATTATATCCACTTACCCTAAAACCACTAATAACTACAATTCCCAAGCCATATATCCCTTATAAAATCTAACATGTAACATATAACACCGAACCCTTGACCCTCGTAACCCCTAGTTATACCTAACCCCTATAACCCTTAACAAATAACCCATCTAAATCTTGTGTTATAACTCATAATACCTTAAAAATTTAACTTGTATCACTCCTAACCTATAACACTTATATAAATCCCTTATGACCCCTAACCATCATCCACTATAACCTCTAAGCCATCTAATCCTTAACCTCAATGATAATCCCTAATCCATATAACCCATATAATTCCTAAACCCCAACCTACATATAATTTATATTAATTATATTTATATTTATATTTATAATTTATATATTTATATTATATTTTGTTATAATTAATATAATACATATTATATTGTTTAATAACAAAATATGAAATAACAAAACAAAACAAAAAAATTATGAAACCAAACCCATGCCTAGCCTGCAATACTGTGAGCAACAGAGCCATGGGATATACCCTAGCCAGCCCACAGTGTGAGCGTAAGAGGAGACAACCCTAGAAAAAGTGGGTACACTAGCTAGGTCCCTACACTAGTGCGAGTGATAGAGATGGATACCCTAGCTAGCCCACAGTGCGAGTGAAAGAGGAGACCCAGTTAGCGACATAGGACATGAGCAATGCCTCTAAAATCGATAATTTTCATGCTAGAAATCAGTAATTTTCATGCTAGTAATGGTTGATGCTAGAAATTTCAACCCTGATGAAGCTTTGATCTCCCACCTTCTTTTCTGAAATATCTTTCCAACATCGCCCCTTGACACATACTGATATTTATGGTTAGAGGTTTAGGTTTTGGGCGTATGGGGGCAATTTTGGAATTATGGAACTCAACCCTAAATATCTAAGTTGTTGATTATATAAGGTTGCATATGAACTATTTGATGAAATAGGTGAATGAAATTGTCTACATGAATAAGCAAAATATTATCATTTATCTGTTTGTATGACTGTGTTAAGGATTAGACCATGATCTGGAACCCTTATCCATTACAATCCTTTGGGGTATTCTTGGTATGTTGATACATGTTCAAGTAAGGGTGCACACTAATTAAAGTTGTAACGCAAAACATTTACAATTTGTACCAATCAACCAACCTGTAGGAGGTACCTATTTTACTAATTCATTTGTTGTGTATCGAAGGTTTTGTATTATTCGAGTTTGTTCCAGCCTCAGACCCTATTGGTTTACCTCTTGTTTGAGATAGAAGGAAATCTACAAGTTAATGATCCCATGGGAATTGGTTTACCCCTTTTCAACACCCCCTTTTCAAGACCCCTTTTCAAAATTGGTCTATTTCATATAAAGATTATGATAAAGAGACTAAAACCCAAGGGGAAGAATAATATCTTATCTAATCAATATTAACAATGAAGACCAAGTCCCTACAAGAATGGGTCCTTATGGGAGAAACCTTCATCAACAATATCAACTATAGCTTCACAAACGTACTCAATACCCTTGCTAGCATTCCTAAAATGGATAGACAAACAAATGCATCAAATAGAGGAGAGGAATTACCCCAAAATAACAAAGGAAGAAGGAGAGGAGTTACCCCAAAATGTGTTCTTTCCAAATGGTAGTTTTTACCCTTCAATGGATTGATCTTGGTAGTTTGTAGAAGACTTGAGCTTTCACAATCAATCTTTATGGACTAAATAGAAACCAATATAGAAGAGCTTCAAGAATTGACACCAATGCCCATAAAGACAGAACCCTTATACATCCATATGCTCCAAGAAAGATATGGCAATTAAGCTCCAAGGAGTGGAAGCTCCAAAAATACAACGATGACTACAAATGAGGAATGGATACTCCTTATATATAATCTAGATCAACTCCCTTTACAATAAAATAATAATATCTTATGTGAAATCCTTAGATTTAGCCTAGGGAGGAGTGAAGAATTATTTCATCCACTAACTAATATGTTTTTTAAAAGAAATAGGTGGTCAAGATACATGTACAATACTCCAATCAAAATAGGCCTAAGAGAGTGGGATGCCTCCATAAAAGAGGAAATAAGATAAGTCAAAGATGCAACATGTAGCCTCCAAAATCCTCCAAGTGGATAGATCCACAACCAACTCCTCAAAATAGACAATGAAAACCTCTTATTTATCCTCCAAGGTGGACACATAGCTCCCCAAAGTGAAAAATACCAACAAGTAATGAGTAGAATCCCTCAAGAGTGGATGAATCCCCTAAATTAAGCTCCAATGGTCATGTGTGAGGTATCCAATGTGTAACCTCTTTCTCAAATCATGTCAATCATATACTCAACTCAACAGAAGTCCAAGAAGGTCCATATGTGCTAAATATAATCTCCAATGGATACGTAATGCATCCTCCAAGGAGGTCATCCATCAAACTATGTGACACATGCCTCCAAATGCGCAAACAAGTTGACTACTCCAATATTTGTGAAGTGGCATGGCATGAGAGGTCCATGTGCATGAAGAATATCCACAAGCTACCTATTCCATTTTGACCAATGCCTTGAGAGTTGTAAGATTGCATCGAGAGTTTTGAACGAACTCAGGAGTTGTGAAGATACATTGGGACTTGTGAAAATTACAAATGTCATAATGAAGCCCATGCAATGTCCACTTAGCCGCAATGTCCATTCAACATTAATCCAACAAATATGTAATCGTGGCCTTTGAATAAGGGTTGTCTCATTTATCCTTTTTGGATGGAGTGAGTCAAGGTAATTAAAAAAATTGTCCTTTTTTGGATGGACTGAGTCAAGGTAATGGACAACAACAATAATGGAAAACAAAAAAAACATCACTTATCCCATTGTCAATAACTCACACCCATGCCTTAGACTTTACAATTTTGTAGCCATCGATGGGTTACAAATCAATAACAACTCTCATATATGTTACTTAACAATGTACTTTACGCTCAATTGCTCGCTCCATTTTGACATGTATAGGCCACCTTTAGCTTTATACTGTTTCTTCTCCTTGGTTTGAGGAATCACATCCTCCACCTTAGCCACCTTGGTTCCCTCTTCCATAGTCGTGACCTCCATTGGTATTATCAGTTTGATTAGGGTCCACTTAAGTGTTCAACATAGGCATTGTAGTCTAGTATTGGC
>CBVK0100849195.1:0-10951 GCA_900067695.1 Picea abies | reverse complement strand
TGTTGGTGTGCTCTTGGAGTTGAACCCTGGGTCTGCCCTTGTGCCAACAATCACTACATTTCCCATTGATATAGGTTGTAAGACTGTCTCCATTGTAATAGAGGTAGTCAATGCACAACTTGAGTATAATCTACTACTCAAGCATACTTGGTTCTATAAGATGACAACAATCATATCATCAATATTTTGGGTCTTACACTTCCCTCATCAGGGGAAAATAGTTACAATCAATCAAATTTCATTTTGTATCCCAAAAATTAGATCCAATGTGGGTTCTAATGTACCATTTCTTAGTGATTCCTAGATTTCTAACATGAGTGTTGGTGTGGGGATGTTTAGGGACTCTTTATTTACGGGCACATTTCCTCTCCTCCACTTTACAAACATTTCTCCAATAAACATGATATCTTCATTTACGAGTGGATCCATCGAGTCTTTGGATTCTTCGATGGTTCCTCATCTAGAGGAAGTTGAGTTTTATGGAGTGCATATGCTTCTCACATTGGTATTTATTTCCTATCAGGTGATTCAATCTACATGTGCTTCTCTAGATCTATATCTTTAGATGGATGTGGAATCCAATTAGTCCTTGAGGTTTTCTGGGGCCATCTCTCCTTTTCCTACTTCACATGAATTCCTATATATTTAGTTTCCTACTGATGAGGCCATCATGGAATTCATGTCTTCATCTTATGAAACTTGGATTACATGCACCATTGCACATCATTTCTTCCCAATTTAAAACAATTATAGGTAGATTCTACTTGCACATCATTTCTTCCCAATTTAAAACAATTATAGGTAGATTCTACAAATCCTACTTCTCTTGACCATGTTAAATGGTACCAATCTTCTATTATGATCCATGATGTTCTTTTATAAGAGAATTTGGATTACATCTCAAAAGTTATTCCCATTGACATATCAGTTCATCTAGGTCTCATTAAGCACATATTAATAGGTGTTGATTCTTGTTCTCACAAAATTGAGCTATATACCTCCCTATTTAAAGAACTTTAGGATTTTTTTTCTTGATGCTATGAATAAATGCCTAGAATTGACCCTCATATTGTTAAACATGATATTAAAATGTATGAAGAATCCAAACCAACCTAGCAGAAGCTCTTCCTTTTCAACCCCAAGAAATTCGCTACCATCAAGGAAGAGGTTGAAATAATTCTTTTTGTCCTATTTATCTATCTGGTTCCCTTAACTTAATGGGTCTCTAATATCATTCTGATTGCCAATAAACAAGGCACCATTAGGGTTTGCTTTGATCATAGGGATTTAAGAAAGTCTTGTCCTAATAGTAACTACCTAACCCTCTTCATTGACCATATTATCGATGAATGTGTTAGGAGTGAAATGTTCTCGTTCATGGATGGTTTCTTGATCTATAATTAAATCCAAATTAAATTGGAATATTATCACAATACTTCCTTCATTTTCCCTTGGGGTATGTTTTCTTATTAAAAGTTTTCATTTGGCCTTAAAAATGTTGGGGTCACCTTCTACCAAGCCATATCCTATCCATTTCACAACATCAAACATACTTTATAGGAATACTTAGACAATTTGGATACTCATTAAAAGAGATGTGAAGATAATCTCAATCATTGGAGTTTCATTTTTACCTGATGCCAATACTATAATATCTGTTTGAACCCACATAAGTATATCTTTTACGTGGTGACTATGTGCTTTCTAGGATTAATTGTGTCCAAGTTTGGGATCATGGTTGATCCCTTAAAATTTTATGTGATTGGAAACTTGCTTCTTCCTCATACTATTATCCAACTTCAAATTTTGCAAGGGAAGGATAAATTATTGTGTATATTCAATGTCAATTTTACTGAGATTAACAAAAGTTTTATGCCCTTATTGAAAAAAGGTGTACCTTTTATTTTGGACAACCAAACCCAACTATCATTAGATTCCTAGAAGAATTCCTTGATGTCATCTCCCTTATTGAGACCTCCTGATTATAATCGATATTTTTTTCTCTATCTTCCAGCCTCTGAATCCAACATCGATATGGTTCTTTTCAATGAAGACAATGCACAAAAGAACATGTCATATACTATATTATCAAGGGACTTGTTGGTCCTAATATTCACTATTCTAACATTGAGAAGTTGGCCTTGGAACCAGTGCATGTTTTTCAAATATTACAACATTACGTACTCCTATGGAATACTACCATTATTTCTGACTCCAATCCAATGAAACACATTTTTATCCATTATATCATTGGGGAAAAACATTCAAAATGGACTGTCGTTTCATAGTAATTTGACTTGGAATTCGTTTCTGCAAAGTCTATGAAATATTTGGCCTTTTCATAGTTGATGCCTGAACTTTCCTAATTCAATGATGAACTAGTGGTTGATGAATCCTTTCCAGATGATTTTTTTTTTTCATTGACTCATCTGATCCCTGCTATGTGGATGTCTTATTATATCTCCAAATTCAATGTTCTTGTCCTCAAATATCTCATGATGAACACTACCACATATGAAATCAATATAGACAGTACTTGATTATCTATGACACACATTATCATATATGGGTTGATTTGGTTCTACGTCGTTACCTTGTTCATGATGAATATGAGTGAGTTTTGAATGGTTTTCATGATGGATAATGTGGTGATCATCTATTTGGGTTGGCCACTACACATAATATTTTCCATGTCGTATACTTCTATCCTACAATATTCAAACATTGTGTACATGTTGTCTAGAAGTGTCATCCTTGTCAACTCTTTATTTGAAGGATGAATGCTCATCATGATCCACTCTATATCATGGTTGTCGTTGGTCTTTTTTCCAAATGGGGGATTTATTTCATGACATGCAAGCCTTCCTCATATAATAGCCATGGATACATTATAATGTCCCCAACCACCCAGGATGGGCCACATCATAGAAGCTCAAATTATGTCACTTTGATACCATAGTGTAATTTCCCCAACCAACCAAGATGGGCCATGTCATACAATCTCAATTTTTTCCTCTCTGATACCAATATGTAACATACTCATTACTTATCAAATTGTTTTGATACCACAAATTAAAACAACTGAAGTAACACAAGGAAATCATGTGCTCGAGAATATTGAGCACACCGCTTTACTACACGTGTATTCCATACTAAATATGAGATCACTATTGGATGTGCAACCACTCTTGCATCACATTCCAATTATGTTTCCGTGTGCGCATAGAATATTTCCCTATGCGCATAAGAAAATCCAACCTCTTGTGCACACATAGTATTCTTTGCATGCATGACCATTCTAATCTCATCTTGAAGACTCATAACCAAAATTAGAAGGTTAACATAATAGGAAAACTAAAAACAACTATCATACTCATGCATGACTTCAAAAACTAACTAATGTCACCACCTTACATGTGCACACAACATAATACATAATAAAAACAATTACTCATATGAAAAAACATATAAGAATTAAACCCATATTAAACATAGATAATTAAGCACATAGTAATGAGACAAGCACATAAAGACACTTATCTTTTATGAAAAGTCACCAACTGCATGTAGAACTCAGATGTTCCTCCCAAACATAGACTATGGTTCTCATATACTTTGAGAAACAGGTCACCCCTAAGCTAGGGCTTAAATCCACCATGGAAAAAGGGTTCCTAATGAGAGGCTAAGGTCTGATACTCAACATAATTGCTCAATCCAAGGTGCCATTGTTGAAACTAGACTATAGTCCCTCATTCCCCATGCACCTGTTACACCCAAGGAAATGTGCCCCTTCTCTACTCAAACATTCCCTTGACTGCCCCACATCCCTTCCAGGGTTCCAACAACATGACATACAAGAAGTCTCCAATCCCTACAACTAATTCCTATCTCACCAGGGAATAATTCCTAGCAAAATCTCACCTAGAGAGAATTCTCGCGATATTTACAACCTACCTCTTTGATGGAAAATATCTCACCTAGAGAGACTTCTCACGGGCCTGACAACCTGCCTCTTCTACAAAAAATATATGGTTACAATACCGAAAACCCCCTTACAATCTTATCTTTTCATATAAGGTAATAGTCATATTTTCCTGATGGTCTGACCCCCTCTTCACATGAGAAATTAAATCCTCTCCTCAAAAATACAATAAGGCCAACAATATATATTGCATGCCTTAAAATTGGCACTTGTCACCTTTAGAAATAGCTTTAGCCACTTGGTGACTCGTTCCCTACTTTGGGAACTTGGGATAAATAATTATCCATAAATTACACTTTTCCAGAAATATTAATAAAATATTCCCTANNAATTATCCATAAATTACACTTTTCCAGAAATATTAATAAAATATTCCCTATGACTTAAGTCCCCCCTCTTTTCCATTTTCCGGTGGAGTTAGCCCCCGATCTCTTTTTGTCTGATTTGTTTACATGCAACGATGTTATAATATTAATAAATTGAGTAATATTACACTTTTCAAGGACAAACACATTGGTCTATTTATGTCCTGGCTCACCAGCCTCATAATCACATAGGCTCTCCAACCTCAACACACACACACACACACACACACACACACACACATATATATAACTTGGATCGATTCACACTGTCAGGTAATCCTCGCATACTTACCTAGGTGTGTGCATCACTATGAAATGTGTTCACCCTATCTTTGATAACAATTCCCCGTGCACTACTCAGGTGAATGCAAAACCAAACTTGGTTTCAATGAATCACCAACATATATGTACATTTACATTTACAATAGGTACCAATGGTTCATTATCCTATATGTACAATTACAAAGGGTTCATATTAGGGACATTGCATTCCCTCCCCATTATTTATGCACTATTTTCAATGCATTATATACACATGTACATACAAAATTTCAAAAATGTTAAAAAAGATGCAAATGCTCTACCTACAGAGCATACTCGCACTCCCAAGTTTCATCCTTAGGATCATACCAGGTCTATTGGACCTTTACTATATCCATTGGTCAATTTCAAAGTTGTTTTATTTTCTGATCCAATATGAAAACTATTCACACTCGAAAATTGCCTTCTAGATCCACCTGAAGAACATTCCAATCAATAATGTGATTAACATCAGGTACATAAATTTAAATAAATGACACATGGAAAAAATTTTGAATACACAAGGATGCAGGAAATGCAAGCATATATGTGACAGGACCAATCCTCTCTAGGATTTCAAATGGCCCATAGTAGCACACTTCCAACTTATAACAATTCCCCAACTTCAGGGAACTGCACCTAGATTTTTCATTTCAGAACACATTTTCACCCACTTTAAACTCTTTGTGGGTTCTGGCTTTATCTTCCCATATTTTATGCCTATCTTGAGAAACCTTTAAATTCTACCTTATCTTTACCATCCACTCTTCCATTTCCTGGAGAAAATCTGGCCCAACCACTGTGTGATCTACTAGGTTGTCCCAACTCAATGGCATGTTGCACTTTCTACCATAAATCACCTCAAATGGTCTCATATTTAAATATGCTTGATACCCATTTTTGTAAGAAAACTCTACCAAGTGAAGTTAGTCTTCCCATTTTGATGGTTTATACATGACATGCATATTGAGCATATATTCATTCAATCAGTCCATTTGTCCATCTGACTCAGGGTGATATGATGTGGTAAAGTTCATATTTGTCCCAAATCCTTTGAATATCCATTTCCAAAAGTTTGAGGTGAAATTGGAATCTCTGTCAGACATAATTGTCTTATGTAAACCATGCAACTTAGAAATTTATCGCATGTAAATTTAAGCAATGTTGACTGCCTTGTGCATTGAATTCACTGGAATAAAATGGGAAACTTTAGTAATCTTTTTAACCACTACCATAATAGAATCATTCTCCTTAGAATTCCTAGGTATCTTAATAATGAAATCCATGCTCACAACTTCCCACTTCCACTTAGGAATGGGAAAATGATGTAACAAACTAGTTGGATGTTTGTGCTCAACCTTGACCTTTTGACATTCAATTCATCTAGAAATAAAATCAACAACTTCCTTTTTCATGCATGGCCAATAGTATTACTTTTTGACTGCGATAATTATCTTCTGGTAACTTAGGTTTCCTAGATAAGGAACCTTATGCATCTTTGTAAATAACAGAATTTTCAATTCCTGATCATTTGGCACATAGACTCTACAACTATACATGAGGATTTCATCCTCATTTATCTCATAACCTTCCAAATTATGTTGTGAGATACCTTTTTGTAAATTTGCCTTTATATACACATAGTGTTGATCTGATTCGACAACTTCTAAAATCATGTCACACAAATCTAATGTGTACATGTTAATGGTTGTAGCATGCATCTCGTGCACCCTCCTGCTAATTGCGTCAGACACCTTGTTCCCTTTTCCTATGATATGCTTTATGTCAAAGTCATTCTCACCGAGGAATTTTGACCATCTAATTTGTCTAGAATTTAAAAAAAAAATTCCAAAAAAATACTTCATACCACTTTGATATGTCCTCATCTCAAATGTTTTTCCCATGAGATAGTGCTACAACATCTTCAAGTCATGCACTATGGCTTCCAATTATAATTCATTATTAGCATAGAGCCTTTCATGCTCTTTTAACTTTCTTGATTCGTAGAAAACCACATTCCCATTCTAACTCAGGACTCCATCGATTCCTTCCTTGCATGCATCTGTGCACACAAAAAATTCTTCATATGAATGAACAATTCTCAAAATTGGTGCACTTGCCAACAAACTCTTCAAGTGTTGAAAACTCTTTGCACAATCCAAAGTCCATTCAAATCCCACACCTTTATTTTGCAAGGTTGTGATTGGGTGCACACTTTTTGACAAACCTTCAATAAACCTTTTGTAATAACTTGCAAGTCCTGTAAAGGACCTCACCTCTATGACATTTCTTGGTGTCGTCCATTCCTCAATGTATTTTAACTTTTTCGTATCTACAAATATTCATTCCTTGGAAATGATATGACCCAAATAATGAATATTTCACTGGTAAAATGAGCACTTGCTCAACTTTGCATAAATTTGATGCTCCCTCAATACTTGCAACACTCAAGTGTTTCTCATGTTCTTCTTCAGACTTTGAGTAAATAAGCATGACATCCAGAAATACAATGATAACCTTATCTAAGTAACTTATGAAAACTCCATTCATCCAACACATGAAGACAATTGGTGCATTTTATAACCCAAATGGCACCAATGCGAAGTCATAATGTCTATACCTCATTATGAAGGAAGTCTTGTTGATGTCTTCTTTGTTAATTCTCACTTGGTGATATCCACATCTCAGATCAATATTTGAAAATATATGTCCACCCATCAACTAGTAAAAGAGGTCATCTATTCTGGGCAAAGGATACTTATTCTTTATTGTTACATTGTTCGACTGCCTGAAGTTGATACAAAGTCTCAACATACCATCCTTCTTCTTCATGAAAAATAATGGGAACCCCAAGGTGACACACTTGGGCATATATACCCCTTATTAAGAAGCTCTTTGAGTTTCATCTGCAACTCCTACAACTCTAGCATACACATCCTATAAGGATTATTGGATATAGGTGTTTCTCCATGAATCATATCTATAGATAAATCAATATATGTTTTTGGTGGAAACCTTAGTATGCATTTAAAGACATCCTCAAACTCCTTTCAGTACAACACAATCTTCAACATTTGACACTTTATCCTTAGGTTCCTCTTCCATGTGTGCTGCAAATAATTGAAATCCTTTCATGTAGTGTTTCTTCAATTGCAAGGATGAAACTTCTCTGATAGTTACAACTCTTGGAATTCCTTAAACCGTTCTTAAGTTCCCTTCTTCATCTAAGAAAGTGAATGCATTATTGTAATACTCTATAACAACATGATGAGGTCCAACCAATCCATACCAATGAGGCAATCATACAAGCCCAAAGGTATAATATTCAAATCATATTTTTTGCGCGGTCCATTCATTTTCATTAGACATTCCCTAACAATATCATTAATTTTTCATTCTTCTCTTGTAGCTAACTGCACCAACCAAGGTTTTCCAATATTTCTTCTTGGAAATTGGAATCTTTCCACAATCTTAGGATCTAGATAACTATGACTATCTTCTGAATCAATTAAAATAGAAATGGGTTGGTCATTAATCTTACCTTCCACTTCAATCATGTGTGACTAAAACTCAACTTTCTTGTTATCCATGGCTGTGTAAATCCTAGGCACATTTCTTCCCATATCTTCAATTGTCACAGCTTGTTGTACACTGTGTGCAGTACTCACTTTATCACCTCTTTGAGGGAAATATATGTACATATGATCTGTGCCAAAACTCCAACATTGAATAGGTTGTTTATGTGTATTTTTCCCCATTGTCTTTGCCATGCTAGGATTCCTGAGAGTTGGTTGTCCTTGCAAAATATTTCTAAAAAAGAGTTGCTTAGTCTCCTTTTTCCTCTGTTCCACCTCGCTTTTCATCTTGTCTTCCTAAGCCTTTTGGAATGTTTTTCTTACCCTTTAATGATAATAAAGACACTTAGTGCACCATATGGTTTCCTCGAATGTCTTAGGGTCATCATAATGTATATTTTCACTGATGAAAGATGGAAACCAACTCAAGTACCTTTAAATTTTGACTTGCTCATACTTGATGAAAACAACATATTTAAGCAACTCTAGAAATATTCTTTCATGCTCATATATTGTCATACTCCCAAGCTTGAGTTCAGATAACTCTTTCATCTTCTTGTCATAGTACCTCTTAGTTAAGTATTTATTTTGAAAAAACCTCTTGAACTCCCTCCAAGTAACCTTCTTCTCATCAATGTGTTGCACTTGCACAAACTGATCCCACCACATTGTTTTTTTTCATTTTAGCTGATAGATAGAAATTCTCCCTTCTGCATGTGCAGAACAATTATGAAGCTAGAAGTACTTCCTCATACCTGGCAGTTAATTATTTTCATCTTCATCCTTCTTATGCTCACTGTCAAAGGTAGGAGGCATGATCTTATTCATTTCTCCCTGTAGCTCATCCACCCCAGTCCTTCTCTTATGATTTCTGACAAGATATGGAATTGAGCTATTGTGCACTTTCCTAAATGAATTATTTGGTGAGTGATGATGATTCTTATCAACACTTCTTGTTCCTCTTCTCTTCTCACCATGAGACCTATGAATTCTTAACCTACTTGTCTCAGTCTCCTTATCCATTTTATTTTATATTATGTCTATGATTTGCATCAACTTAATGTTGAAGTTATCTTGCTACTCCTTGGCTTTCATAATCCTTTAATTATTAGTTGTACAACCTTGGAAATATGTTTTCAATCCCTTTATGGTTTCTATCAAGTTTATGCACTCTTCCTTGGATTCTATACCATCAGCACCCAAACTGACATACAAAGCCCCAAATTCGTCATTAAAGATGTACGTTATCTATGCATTTTCCATGTTTTTGACCTTCTGCACTGATTTTGTCTTTCTCTAATCATTGATAATTCTACAAAATGTGTAGGAAACAAGATTTGTTAGACTAATTCATGAGACAACTTCATGAAAACTTTGCACCATTTTGTCGGAATCTTTTCTTGTGAATCCCTTGAATGCACTAGTATTCAACCCATGCCAATTCCTGATGTAAATATTTTAAATATACACAACGTATTAGTATTGCACATGCACCATAATGTTTCTCTACAAATCATTTTTAGTGTGCACACCCTTGCACCATTTTTTACTGTTTCATTCTAGTGTTGCATCCTGCAATGTCCAAAATTTAGTGCGCAAACTTGCACATTCTTATTTTGTTCACACCATGGCCATGCTATAATTACAAATCCGACCACTTATCACTCCAAATTTTTCTTTAAGTAGAAACTTGACCCATGCAGGCTGAACGTTGAAACCCTAGATCTAAGACCACAATGTAACATTCCCAACCACCCAGGTTGGGCCTTGTCACACAATATCAACTTTTGTCACTATAATACAACAATGTAAAATCCCCAACCACCCAAGCTGGGCCACGTCACACAATATCAACTTCTATCACTTTGATACCAATCTATAATGTCCCCATTACTTATCAAACTATTATGATACTGCAACTTAAAACAATGGAAGTAACACAAGGAAACTTCTCACCAAAGCATATCGATCACACTGCTTTACTATGTGTGTATTCCATACTAAACATGATATCACTACTACACATGCAACCACTATGGCCTCACATTCCAATTAAGTTTCTTTGTACACACGGACTGCTTCCATATGAATATAATAAAATTCAAACTCTTGTGCACACAGAGTATTCTCTGCATGCAAAATCATTCTAACCTTGTCTTGAAGACTCATAACTAAAATAATAAGGTTAACATAACAAGAAAATTAACAACAATTGTCATACTCATGCATAACTACAAACACTGACCAACAACAACACCTCACATGTGCAAGAAGAATAATAAAGAATAACACCAATTACTTATATGCAGCAACATACAAGAATTAAATCCATATTAAACACAGATAATTAAACACACAATAAATGAGACAAACACATAATGAAACTTACCTTTTATGAAAAGTCACCAGTTGTACGTAGAACTCGCATGTTCCTCCCAACCATAGACTTTGTTTCTCATATACGTTCAACAACAACTCACCCCTGAGGTGGGTCTTAACTCCACCAGGGGAAAATGGTTCCTAATTATAAGCTAAGGTATGATACTCAACATAATTGCTTATTCGAAGGTGTCACTGCTACAAGTAGTCTACATTCTGATGCAGGAGCATCTCTCCACATCAGCCAGCCAGCCAGCCACGCTAGCGAATTCAAATCGCACGCTAAAAGAGACGCGTAGTCCTCATTCAAATTTGAAATTGAATGTAATTAAATGCTTAGGCTGGTGAGC
>CBVK0100849106.1:0-29234 GCA_900067695.1 Picea abies | reverse complement strand
CACTCTTCTTGGCTTCAAAATAGTACGGCTAGCACAGGGGAAGAGGAAATCAGAATGTAGCTAAGGCTAGGCTCTTTCTTTCCTCAACAATGGTTTAAGGTTTCTCTATCAGGGGACATGAGACAATGACCTACTTGTGTGCTTGTCTCCTAGGGTTTTGATTCAACAATATTTATAAACAAATGGATGAAATTGAACTACAACCATTCATTTAAGAAGTTTTGCAGAAAAATACTTAAAAATCACCAAGAAATGACCATGCAAACCCTAGTTGTAACACCTTCTTTCAAGAGAAACACCATAAATGCCAAAAATCTCTTCCTTCAACAAGTGCGCCTTCCTCAAATCAACCAATAACCCAAATAGGGCGCAAAAATCAGACCTCTTTGAAATTTTTGATATAGAATGACCTATCTTACTAGATTATGCTAGCTGAAATATATGGAAGTGAACAACAATATAAGAGAAGAGTAAGGGTAAGAAATAGATGGAGTTTGAGTGTGTCGCTAATGCTGCTTTGAATGCAAATGTTACAATGATACAAAGGAGGGTGCCTATATTCCGTTTTCCCTCTCGAAAGAAAAACTGTCTAATCTAGACTTAATTATTTTATCTACCTGCATTAAATCTAATAAGTGCCTCAACTACCTAAGGACGAGAGCTTATCTGCTCAAGGTCCGTTACAATGTACAAGTGCACTTCATTACATCAACGCATTAATGTTTGGCGCACCAAATATAAAAATGTTTCAAAATTTGTGCTGGCGCTCTCCAGCTGTTCTTTTCTTTGTTCCACGCGCTGGCTCGCTTGATGAGGTGTGGATGCTCCTGCATCAAAAGGACTAGAGGGAAAAGTCTTGAGGTGCTGCAGGGCCTCAAAATCGAAACCCTAGTGGAGAGAGGCTCACTCCGGTGTTGCTAAAGCAAGGCCTCATGCTCTCTCCTCCTTCCCGGCAAATGGCTAGCTCAAAAATAACAAAATATAACCAAAACAAGAGGCTTTGATGAGGGAGGTGTTGCTACAACAAGGCCTTTCAGCAAACCCTAGAAAGAGTATGGCCCTAGTGTAGTAGACCTAGGCCAGGGACGTCTCACTCTTCTTGGATTCAAAATAGTACGACTAGCACAGGGGAAGAGGAATAGGAGTGTATCTAAGGCTAGGCTCTTTCTTTCCTCAACAATGGCTTAAGGTTTCTCTATCAAGGGACATGAGACAATGACCTACTTGTGTGCTTGTACCCTAGCGTTTTGATTCAGCAATATTTATAAACAAATGTAAGAAATTAAACTACAACCATTCATTTGAGAAGTTTTGCAGAAAAATGCTTACAAATCACCAAGAAATAACCATGCAAACCCTAGTTGTAACACCTTCCTTCAAGAGAAACACCATAAATGCCAAAAATCTCTTCCTTCAACAAGTGCGTATCACTTAATTCAGCCAAAAACCTAGGATAGGGTGCAAATTTCAGTCCTCCTTATGGAGTGAATGAGCTATGATGATAAAATGAGAGTGAAAATCTCTCATTTATACAAAACCTTGACCTAATTTTACATTTTAGGTCAAGTAAAAAGGTCGTCAAGGCCAAAATATCAAATCATATTGTTTTACATTAAATTGTCAAGTTAAAACCCTAAATCAAGCTGAAAGGAGAGTAAAAGCCCCTCCAAGGGAGACGTTATCCCTTTTTAGGGCAGATGGGGCATCCTGGAACAAAACGTTAGCCCTCCCTAGGCTTCTCCAATCTGCCACACGTGCCACTGTTGCCTAGTCTCCCTGCCCCAAACGTCCATGATGTTGGGTGACGTCATGGTCAAGGTGGTGACGTCCTAGGCCTCCAAAGGCCAACATTCCACTAAGAATGGGTCATCCCCCCTAGGTCAAGCTCTGTCGGGGTGCCTCTGGTGGAACGTCCTCTTCTCTTCTGTTGCAATGCTCTGGATCCATCTCCATCCTATCTTTGCCCCTTGATGGGGTCTCAACATCCATTTGGTGGGCTCTTCAGCCCCATGGAGGTCCGACCTGATCATCTCCCCATGTGTACCGGTCCAAATGGTACCTGCCCATTGAGCATGGTCCTGCACATCAAAGGCTACGCCCTCCATGGGCTCATTAGTCACAGGGATCATAGTAATGTCAATCACATCTCATCATTAATATTATTAAACATATGCATAAAATCCCTAATACATCTGTCAATAGCTCAAAGAAATTACACAAGCCTGCTATACAAATCTGGAGGAAAAGACAAGACGTTCTATTGGGCCAGTGTCCATCGAAAAAGGTGAGTTCCCAGAAGAAAACCTCATCAAAACCATGCGAATGGGTGATGTGGTTAGGGGAAGTCCAAACATGTGGGTGCAGTGAGGGCCAAGGATGCAATGTGTTGTCTGTGGGTACCTTTGTATAAGGCGAGTTGTACCTGTCATGGATGCATTCTTTCCAAGCCCATTCTTGCCTTTATTCTTTTATTGTTTTTCTTTTTCTTTTTGTTCAAGAACTAATCAGGGGACGCTGCCCTGGCGTGGTGACTAGTGGTGGCAGCATTACCCACAAGTACTTTCATAGAAATGAAACACTGGCTCGTGATGAGACCCCCTTTCCCTTGGCCATGCAACCAAGTGTCACTGCCCTCGCGTGGTAACCAATTGGTGGCAATGTCATACTGCTAGGTACCCATGGACCTAATAGGCTGGCTCGTAATGAGACCCCCTATCCTTTGCCTAGGTCTTGTTTTATTATTTTCTTTCGGGTCCCTCTAGTTTCTTGCTGAGAAGCCTTTTATTGCTTTCTCGGGGATCGCTGGGCAAAGCATCTCAAGGTTTTATTTCAGGCTTTTATCTCTCACCAGCTTGCTTTTACCTTCTCGACCTTTAGCCCCTTCTTCCCACGAGATAAGGTGCAATCCTGAAAATAGGTCAACCTAATGTCCAGACAAGGGGAGTGGGAGAAATGAGTGGGAAATAAGATGAAATAGTGGTGCTATGATGGGAGCAGACAATGGATTTTCAGAAGTCCCCCCAGTGGCAAACTAAAACTTATGGACAAAGGCTTGCTAGGACACCCTGTCAATCCCCCAGACATGGTCAAGTGGGCAAATGTAAGATCCAAGCAGTTGTTAGAAACAAAAGGAATCAGATGCATATATTTAAAGGTTTTAATGATCAAAAGTGGCACATACCATGATACCTGGACCAATTACCTGATGGAGCAAGAACCCTTTCTGATATAGGACCAAGCCGATGGTGATGGATGCTACCGCTGCTGACAAGATAAGGATGATGGAAGAAGAAAAGGTGGGCCCTCCAGGGCCATGCTCAGGTCAATCTTGCTCTTGGTATTCGATGTATAGGACCTGTGGGCCTCGAGACATGATCTCCTAGTTATCCCTAAAAAGTGGGGATAACATCTGGCTCCAACTTGGGGACATGTGCTCACCGTAGAGCGCATGAGAACCTCAACATCTCTGGCATAACCTGCAGACCTGCTCGATCTCGAAAGAAGTATCAGTAACAAAAACGAGGTGGTAATGCCACCCCAGCATATATATATATATATACTGAAAGAAAACAATTAATATGCGAATGTAAAGAAAAGTACCTACCTTTACTTACCTGTTGGTTGGATGTTCAATGTAGTCAAACGACCAGTGTAGCCAATCCAGCAATGTCCCACAATACCTGCCTTTGTGCTTCATCATAAACCAAAACAGTGATAAATCAAGCACAAAAATGACATGGGTTAGAACATATATCATATCATCAAAAATCATAAAGTCTAACTCATGGAGGCGAGTGGGAGGGATAAAATCTTGCCAAGTCCATATCTGAGGAAAGCACTCAATCCACCTCCAGAAGGGGTCATGAAAAGTCCAAGGTTCAGAACATTGACTCTGAGGGTTGGTAAACTGTCTACCTAGGACGTCTTTGCACTCTGGAGCTCCGGAAGGGATCGACAAAGATCTAGTAGAGGACTGGCAAACTCTCAAGGGAAAGTTGAAACACTGAGAAGATAGACTTGAACTCGTAGTTTTCAACCAACCCTTGCATTCTAGGGTTTGCCTTAGAGGAAACTCAATGTAAAAGATATACTTCCCAACTATACCTTTAATGAAACAACAAGGCGAAGTAATAACAGGTAGCTGGAGAAAGAGGTCATGAGAATCCTTCCTTAGGCAAACAATGTTTTTATTCCTATCAAAATCCGAGCATAGTGGTGGCTGATAGTCATCTTCACAGGGTAAATCTAAGTGCTCAGAGGAATACTCATCAAAACACTCAAGGTAAGACCGAAAATCATCAGGAAAACATGGTACTAGGTCAACCTTGGGAGTTTGGGGAGCATCGGTGAATATATCATCTCCTTGTTGCCACTGGTCAAAATCAAAGATAATCTGTTGTGATAGCTGTAAAGGCAATAGTTGGGAATGAATCTCAATATCATAAATGGGGTCCATACCAAAACCGATTACATCCCATTTACGTCTTCCAACATGTATGAACTCATCAATATCAACTATGTCAGTATCAATATCATAACATGGAGGATTGAAAACACTCATATGCTTATCTATCTCCTCCTCTTTTCCCGAATCATAAAGTAGAAAATCATCAAAATTTTGGGGAGGAGGATAACTTACCGTTCCTTCTTGTGCAGGAGCGTCGAGGACTTGGGTATCTTCAATATGTATTACTGTCTTATCCTCATGCGTTTCCCCTTCATCTTTGATTGTACAGTAGGGAAGATGCTCTTCATTTGGGGATTCCATTTCTCCTTCACTCTCTGAATCATGGAACAAGGTATCATCAAAATCCTGAAAAGGAAAGAAACGACTAACCTCATCGTCCTTTTGTTGTGCAGGAGAAATAGGTTTTTGGACGACCTCATCAGAAGGAGGAGCACAGGTTGATACTTCATCACTTTGCTTAGGCTCCAATTCCTCAGTCATATCTTCAGAAACCCTATGTTGAATGATGGTTTGTTCCCCTTCATCGTGGATATCATCAATAAAGTTCTCATGGGTAAACAAACTTTCTAAAGTAAAGAGGTCTTCTATCCCGGACAAGGAGATGTTTTGTTCAATCCTTGCAGCTATGCCAAAAGCTTCATTGAGCGTGGTTGGGCTCCTTTTACTGAGGGGCAAACCCAGATGTACCAAAAGCGCATGGGTATAGAGATGGACAATGTACTCATGTCCAGGGCGATGGCTTCCAGGAATCTGACATAGAGCGTGCTCAAACCTACTCTGGAAGTTCCAGAGGGTTTCATTCTCAGTTTGTTTTATATGCTCATAATTTTTTAGTAGTACCGAGATGTCTTCTGACTGAATAACCCATTTTCCGAGAAAGGTTTCTTTCAACTGGTTCATAGAGGTGATGCTAGCATCGAGAAGGTCATCATACCACTCTTTAGCATTCCCGCGAAGAGTGGTGGGAAAAAGTTTCATCACTACATCTTCGGCATCATTATCGACAAGCTAGAGTCTAAAATAAGAATAAAATTCATCCATATGAAAGTCAACTCTCTCCCCATCGCTACCAGTGAATTTAGGGAGCCATCTTTCGGATATCGAGGGCATTGCTTGTGGGTATCCTGGGATTTTTCTCATATCTAAAGGCTTGTAGTTCCCGGGATCCCATTGTGAAGTCATTGTTGGCTTCGTCATCAGTGGAGTCGCCAGATAATTTTCTCGAAATTATCAAAAGATAAGGGAAAACACCCTAAGTGGAGTCGCCAGGTAAGCTTGTAAGATAAAACTCTAGAGGCAAGGCTTACCGAAAAAATGTCATCTTTGAGGAGAATTGACTCAGAGTTCCCCGGCAACGGCGCCAAAATGTTATTGCACAGTTTGTAGCTAGGAGAAATGGCTATAGGATAGAAGGCCAAACTGGCGTAACAGGAACCTATCCCACCCAATGTCACCACAATGGGATGGTTCTTTCTCTTTAGGGGGGTGAGGCCCAGGGGAGACGTCCCCGGTGACTTGGGGCTTTGAAGAGGCTAGAAGATAATCAGACAATGACAAGTTTCCCCCTCACAGATCACCACCAAAATAGATAGTCCGGCTTATAGCCAACAAGGATAACCAAGTAGACACCCTGCCCGAGAACAAAGCAACAATAAATTGATATATGCAGGCTTTGGTTAGTACTTCATATATATCAATGACTATTTGATATTCAATTTAAGCAATTTCAAAGTAAATGTTGACGAAGTCAATGTTTACAAAATAGCAATAAAATAATGTCACTTCACCGATAAATACTAGAACGATGTGGCATTCAATGTAACCAATCAACACTCAATTTAATAAATGCTTTAAACCACCATTCAATTGCCCATGAAGTAAAACATTGCTGCTTTAAAGATGAAATATCCAATGATGACGTCAACAACTTAGGGTTAGTAGGGTAGGGTTTGAAATTTAAATAATTAAGGGAGTTGTTTGATCAGCTTCACTTCAACTTTAGAGGACTTTCAGATCAGTGCATTAGGGTTTAATGGAGTCATAAGTGAAGGATGCAAAGGTTGAAGGAGGCAAGATTTAAAGGACTAGAGGGAAAAGTCTTGAGTTGTTGCTAAAGCAGGGCCTCAAAATCGGAACCCTAGGGGACAGAGGCTCAATCCGGTGTTGCTAAAGCAAGGACTCGTGCTCTCTCCTCCTTCCTGACAAATGGCTAGCTCAAAAATAACAAAATATAACCAAAACAAGAGGGTTTGATGAGGGAGGTGTTGCTACAGCAAGGCCTTTCAACAAACCCAAGAAAGAGTACGGCCCTAGTGTAATAGACCTAGGCCAAGGACGTCTCACTCTTCTTGGCTTCAAAATAGTACGGCTAGCACAGGGGAAGAGGAAATAGGAGTGTAGCTAAGGCTAGGCTCTTTCTTTCCTCAACAATGGCTTAAGGTTTCTCGATCAGGCGACATGAGACAATGACCTACTTGTGTGCTTGTCCCCTAGGGTTTTGATTCAGCAATATTTATAAACAAATGCAAGAAATTAAACTACAACCATTCATTTGAGAAGTTTTGCAGAAAAATACTTAAAAATCACCAAGAAATAACCATGCAAACCCTAGTTGTAACACCTTCCTTCAAGAGAAACACCATAAATGCCAAAAATCTCTTCCTTCAACAAGTGCACATCACTTAATTCAGCCATAAACCCATGATAGGGCGCAAATTTCAGTCCTCCTTATGGAGTGAATGAGTTATGATGATAAAATGAGAGTGAAAATCTCTCATTTATACAAAACCTTGACCTAATTTTACATTTTAGGTCAAGTAAAAAGGCCAACAAGGCCAAAATATCAAATAATATTGTTTTACATTAAATTGTCAAGTTAAAACCCTAAATCAAGCTGAAAGGAGAGTAAAAGCCCCTCCAAGGGAGACGTTAGCCCTTTTTAGGGCAGATGGGGCGTCCTGGAACAAAACATTAGCCTTCACTGGGCTTCTCCAATATGCCACTGCTGCCTAGTCTGCCTACCCCAAACGGCCATGATGCTAGGTGACATCATGGTCAAGGTGGTGATGTCCTAGGCCTCCAAAGGCCAATGTTCCACTAAGAAAGGGTCATGCCCCCTAGGTCAAGCTCTGTCGGGGTGCCTCTGGTGGAACGTCCTCTTCTCTTCTGCTGCAATGCTTTGGATCCATCTCTATCCTGTCTCTGCCCCTTGATGGGGTCTCAACATCCATCTGGTGGGCTCTTCAGCCCCATGTAGGTCCGACCTGATCATCTCCCCATGTGTACCGGTCCAAATGGTACCTACCTATCGAGCATGGTCCTGCACATCAAAGGCTACGCCCTCCATGGACTCATTAGTCACAGGGATCATAGCAATGTCAATCACATCTCATCATTAATATTATTAAACATATGCATAAAATCCCTAATACATCTGGCAATAGCTCAAAGAAATTACACAAGCCTGCTATACAAATCTGGAGGAAAAGACAAGACGTTCTATTGGGCCAGTGTCCATCGGAAAAGGTGAGTTCCCAGAAGGAAACCTCATTAAAACCATGTGAGTGGGTGATGTGGTTAGGAGAAGTCCAAACATGTGGGTGCAGTGAGGGCCAAGGATGCAATGTGTTGTTTGTGGGTGCCTTTGTAGAAGGCGATCTGTACCCGTCATGGATGCATTCTTTCCAAGCCCATTCTTGCCTTTATTCTTTTTATTCTTTTATTGTTTTTCTTTTTCTTTTTGTTCAAGAGCTAATCAAGGGACACTGCCCTGGCGTGGTGACCAGTGGTGGCAGCCTTACCCACAAGTACTTTCACAGAAATGAAAGGTTGTCTCGTGATGAGACCCCCTTTCCCTTGGCCATGCAACCAAGGGTCATTGCCCTCACGTGGTAACCAACTGGTGGCAATGTCATACTGCTAGGTACCCATGGACCTAATAGGCTAGCTCGTGATGAGACCCCCTATCCTCTGCCTAGGTCTTGTTTTATTATTTTCTTCCGGGTCCCTCTTGTTTCTTGCTGAGAAGCCTTTTATTGCTTTCTTGAGGTTCCCTGGGTGAAGCATCTCGAGGTTTTATTTCAGGCTTTTATCTCTCACCAGCTTGCTTTTACCTTCTGATCCTTTAGCCCCTTCTTCCCACAAGATAAGGTGCAATCCTGAAAATAGGTCAACCCAATGCTTGGACAAGGGGAGTGGGAGAAATGAGCGGGAAATAAGATGAAATAGTGGTGCTATGATGGGAGCGGACGATGGCTTTTCAGAAGTCCCCCCAGTGGCAAACCAAAACCTATGGACAAAGGCTTGCTAGGACACCCTGTCAATCCACCAGACATGGTCAAGTGGGCAAATGTAAGATCCAAGCAGTTGTTAGAAACAAAAGGGATCAAATGCATATATTTAAAGGTTTTAATGATCAAAAGTGACACATACCATGATACCTGGACCAATTACCTAATGGAGCAAGAACCCTTTCTGATACTAGACCAAGCTGATGGTGATGGATGCTACTGCTGCTGACAAGATAAGGATGATGGAAGAAGAAAAGGTGGGCCCTCCAGGACCATGCTCAGGTCAATCCTGCTCTCGGTACTCTATGTATAGGACATGTGGGCCTCGAGACATGATCTCCTAGTTATCCCTAAAAAGTGGGGATAACACCACCATTTTCTACATGCTTGATCTTGTAGAGCCACCTGGAACTCACAACTGATTCCCTTGAAATCTTTGCATTGTGTCCTAAACATCATTCTTCATGATAGAGGTTTCTTCACATAAGTGGAAGGGGATATTGTCTCCCTCTCTTCACCTAAAGGTTGTTTTACTGCTCTGGCAATCATTGGTGACCCAGGATCAACCTTCAAAGCTTCTTTCTCCTCATCCTTTGTCACTAGAATAGTCTCACGTGACTTCCTAGATGCAAAATCTTCCTCAAACTTTACATCATTGCTCACTATTGTCTTCCTTTGCTCTAGAATATAGACCCTGTAAGCCTTTGAAGTTTACTGTAACCTACAAATAAACCCTTCCTGCTGGAAGGCTCCAACTTAGTCCTCTTCTCTACCAGTACATGAATATAAACTGGACAACCAAAGATGCGAAAATGACTCACCTTTGGCTTCAAACTAGTGAATGCCTCCTCTAGTGTTTGTCCTCCAAGATCTTGTGAGGACGCCAACTCTGGATGTAGATTGTTGTGTGGCATGCCTCTTCCCAAAGAAACATCGGAAAGTCCTAGTCATGAATCATGGCCTTAGCAACCCCTATGATGGATCGATTCTTCCGCTTTGCAACCCCATTCTATTGTGGGTTGTACGGAACAATCAAATCCCTCTTGATTCCACCTCCTTATAGAAACCCTCGAAATCCTTGAAGGTATACTCACCCCCATTGTCCAATCTCAAGACTTTGATCTTCCTCCTTGTCTGGTTTTCAACTAGAGCTTTGAACTCCTGAAACCTGCTAAAGACCTCATCCTTGGTCTTTAAGAAGTAGATCCAAGTCTTGAGAGAGAAATCATGAATAAAGGAAACATAATACATGCTCCCTGTTATTGATGCTACTGACATCAACCCACAAACATCCGAATGTAGTAGGTCTAGAATCCCCTTAGACCTATGCTCACTATTGGGAAAGCAACCTTGGCATGCTTGCCAAGCGTGCACCCTCTGCATACACCATGCTTCTATATACTGAACCCTGGAATACCCGTGACTATCTCCCTCAAAATAGGCAACACCCTATGATGCAAGTACCCCATTCTCTTGTGCCACAACTTGCACAAGCTATCACTGTTATGCATCGGGGCTTGAACAAGTTCACCCTACAACCTGTAAAAATTACCATCTCTAACCGCTATTACCTTAACTGTATATGGGCTAGATTTCTTTGGTTTGATTAGGGCTTGCTAGTTCTTGAACTCCACTGCAAATCCCTTATCCTCCATAACCAAAACTGAAAGCAAGTTCTTCCCAAGACATTGTACAAACAAGACATCCTCAAAATCTAAAGAATTACCTGACTCGAGTTGGAAGGGAATAGTACCAACTCCTGCTACTAGGTACTTAGCATCATCACCAAGTTCAACCTATACTCCTGAGTCTTGTTTCTTCAAACTATAAAATAACCATCGGACTGATGTCAAATGTCGAGATGCCCTACTGTCTGTTATAATTTTAGAAGTTTTAGTTATCTTCTTTAACATTCATTAACAATTGCATGTAATAAGATCATTGAAAGATAAACAATAATAGAACACAAGATATATCCTAGGAAACCCTCGTGGGGGGGAAAAACCCAACAACCAATTCTTCAGTATAGATTCCTTCAACCAGTACAATGTCATGTTATAGCTCTCCACAAATAGACCAAGACCAAGAAACCAAGACCTCCTATGCTAGACCTCCTTTGTTATGCTCCAAATACACAAGAGAAGGCGAGTTATGTGTGTATACAAATGAGAGGAACTCAACATCTATTTATACACAACTTGATTCACAAAAAGACGCAACCCTAAGAGGGGCCGTTTTGACTTTTACAATAAGGATAACAATAAAATAATAACTTATTTTGAGCTGATTTATACAATAAGATTACAATAACCTTTTCGAGGTTTGACCAATACAAATACAAAAGAATATCTTCCGTAATTACATCAAAATATCAACACTCCCTTTTAACTAGGAAGGTATTCTTTGTTGCCACACGAGCTCATGACCATTGACTGTTGAACATATGAATCTATACATCATCGGATATCCATAGTACAACATGACTTCACAGCCAGTGAATCCAAGGCCTGTGGGTAGCTCTCACATAGCTTCAACATGTCACCATGACATCCACTACACCGCAATGCATCTGTACCTCATCATGTGCACCCCTGTGACTTCACAACCAATGCATCCAAGGCCTGTGGGTAGCTCTCAAATAGCTACAACATGTCCCCAGGACATCCACTACCCTGCAATGCATTTGTACCTCATCACTCCCTCTAAAGAGGGACCACGCCAAGCTTGTCCCTGACGTGCTCGAACTTCGTCCTCGACAGTGGCTTGGTCAACACGTCCGCAACCTACTTGGTAGTCATGTACTGGAGCCTCACTGCTCCCCTCTGTACCATATCCCTGATATAGTGATATTTGATCTCAAGATGCCTCGACCTGTCATGAAACATCGGATTCTCTAACAACTTCATGCAACTCTGGTTGTCACACCAAATGTAGGTCGCCTCCAGTTTGAGACCAAATAGCCCAGACAACAACTTCCGAAGCCACACTGCTTCTCTACATGTTTCACATGCTACCACATATTTAGCCTCAACTGTACTGAGTGCTACACATGACTGCTTCCTGCTGCTCCATGAAACTATACTGGAGCCTAGACTGAAGCAATATGTCGAAGTACTCTTCCGATCAGGAATACTATCGACCCAATCTCAATCCAAATATCCATATAACCCAAACTCATGATATGTCACATACCTGAGACCATAATCCAATGTACCCTTAAGGTACATTATCACATGTTTTGCTGCAACCAAATGAACCTGCCTGGGCTGCTCTATACACTGACTCATGGTGTTCACAACAAAACATGTATCTGGTCTCGTGTTTGTCAAGTACATCAACGAACCCACCATCTTTCTGTATAAAGTAACATCCTTAGTCTCTGAAGTCGTATCCTACAACAACTTCAGATTTGATACCATAGCTGTAGCCATTGCCTTGCAATCCAACATCCCGAACCTCTTCAGGATTTCCACTACATACTTCCCTTGATTAATTATTTATTATATTTTAGTGTTTCTCCATAAATTTTCGTTACTTATTTTACCATTTTCCTTTTTTATAACCCAAATATTTATTTTTAAGTACTTATTATGATCCCTTTAGGACAATTATTATACTTCTCTATTATTATTATTTATTTATCTATTTAATAATAATACAGGGCATGACATGCCTAGCATCTCACTTCTTTTATCCTACATATGAACTATGCCCCCTTTTTGAAAATCCTCAATCCGACCTTCTTGTCAAACTTGCCTTTGACTTTGTCTTAATTTTCTGCTAAGTGGTCAAAAACCTTCTTCTTGATTCCTTCTAGCTCCACCAACTAATCAATCCCTACTTGCACTTCCTGCTGATCTGAAGTGTAATGCTGCAACAAATCATATACAAGAATCTTCAGGTAGATTGGCAAAGTTGCATTCATTCCATAGGCTAGCTCAAATGCACTCCTTCCTATAGCTTCTTTTTTAGTAATTAGATCAACCCTTAAGACAAATTTGAGATTGTTGTACCTGTTAATCCCATTTTGTAGATAACTAAGGAGATTATGTCTCGAGGCCCTCAAGTTGCAGATATGGAGTGTCGAGAGACTACATGACCAACAGTACCCTTTTGCACAAATGGAACCCTCTCACCACCACAGATAGTCACAGATTTCCATATGGCATCCACCACATCAGTTGGCTTCCAGAAGGCAATGGGCCTTGCTCCATGAGGTACAAGTTAGTATTATGGTGAGCATCATTTCAATATTTAAGCTAGTTGAGTATGTTGTATCTTAGATTGCTCTAGATTTCATGATATATGCTTGGACATTATGCCTTCTGCCCTGCTTCACCTTGGTGGTTGACAATGTTCCCTAGTAACTGGTCTTCCTTAGGGATGGGTTTGCTACTAGGAACTCCCTTAAACAGTCATCGTACCGTTCCCAACAATACCACTTTCCATCATTATTCCCCTTCATTTCCTTATCTCTTGGGATTTTAAGGTGTATTGACCCAAGAAGGGGTTGTCCCTCATTCTATGGGGGGTTGAAAGCCCAGAGGGGTTGATGTTGGGTAAAAGATAAAAGCCTTGTATAAATCTTCCAAATGCTTCGCCCAACGATCACCCAAGAAAGCAATGAAACGCTTATCTTTGAGTAATGGGGACCCATAATATAATAAAGAATGCTTAAAAGGTTAGTTGAAGGATAAGAGGTCTCATCACAAGCCGACTTATCATGTCCAGGCATATCTAGTGGTATGACATTGCCATCATCTGGTCACCAAACCAAGGTAATGGCTCTCAGTTACATGGTTGAGAGAAAGGGGGTCTCATCACGAACCAACCATCTCCTTGACCTAGGGAAAGATCTGTTAGAATATAATGGATGTGCTCATTTAACCATAGACAATATAGCAATATTGTCACCCAACCATAGGTCGAAGCCACCCCTGAGCACCTTAACCTTGACAGAGAATCATTCTGGAAGCAAACCCTAGACTTGATAGCCAAACAAGGGTGGCGCACCTCTCTCCAAGGATAGCGCACCAAGCAAGAATAACAAGAGTTGATCAGAGATTCCAAACCATAACCAAGAGAGAGTCCAAACCATAACCAAGAGAGAGTCCAATCCAAAACCGAAATCTTCTAGTTGCAGCAGCTGCAACAACAGCTCTCCTCCAAACTTTCGCACAAACTGGCCAACTGCAGTGCGCACAAGTGTTGCTTCTGCAGTTCTGAGAATACAGGCCAGAATGAAGACTGGCCTCCTATATTTATACTATTTATGGCAGACTACCTAGGCCGACTTCTCATTCTGGGTACTAATTCTTTAGTATATAACATTTCCTTTAGCCAACTTCTTGTCTTGGAGGCTAATAACCTAATACAAGTCATTCTCTTGAGCCGATTTGTCTTCTAGGGTTATTAACAAATTAATTAGGGTTTCTTCTTGCTTCCTGGAATATTCTATTCTCGTCAGGTTTACACGTGGAGGTAAATACATCCCGTAGCTACCATAATATCAACACTCCCTCCTAGCTAGGGAGGTATTGAAGGCAATGGTCTTGAGCACAAACATACCATTCAATCAGTGGCATCATCATAGTCGTATAGACTATCTCATGATTAGATCATGAGCACCATCATCACTATCAGTGTCATTAGCTGCATCATCTCTCGAAACCATACTCCATCTGAGTAATCTGACATGATGTTGAATAAGTCACTCACTCCACAGAGTGACACAAGAACCATTCTTCTAATCCGGTCATATGTCCTAAAAGAATGAATCTCCTGGACCATTTTCCGTCTAAGGAATCTTTTGTCCATTGATCATCCATCTGGCTGATAATCATTTCCAACACTACTGATAGTCTTCAAGGCAATCAGAACAATATCATTCAATAGAAAACAACCGTGTCTATCCATAGTAGTACACAACTACAATCCAGTGGTACACTACCACAGCAAGTAGCACACAGATACTTGATCGGTGACAAATAGTCACAATCAGTGGAACACATCCACCACAGTAGTATACATCTACTGTTTGGAGACATACAATCTCCATAACAATCATATCATCTGATATCAACCTGCACAGAAAACATTGTTATGATATAAACTGAATCATCTGGGCCATTCTTCCACTCACATCTGTGAGATCTAGAAGAGCATCTGCCCTCAGAAAGTAAAACATCAATGATGAGCTATCTGGACTATTCTTCTCAAGCAAGGAAGAATAATTGTCCTGATTTCTGAGCCTGGACCACTCACCTATTCGGGCCATTCCTCTAACACTAAACAAAGTGCAACCTGGAGAGAATGAATCTGCCCTAGGGAATGCCTGTCCCTGATTGCTGAACCTGGACCATTCACCTATCTGGGCCATTCCTCTGGCACTAAACAAAGTGCAACCTAGAGAGAATGAATCTGCCCTAGGGAATGACTGTCCAAACCATTTCTTAAGGAAATGATTGTCCTGCACCAACCTCCAAAACGGACCATTCTTCGAAACTTCTCACAACTGTGAGCTTCGAAAGAATGACTGTTCGGTGAGGCGGACCAGTCTTCTTGACCACTACTGAGAGTGACCGTCAAGAAGAGATATTGTCCTAGACCATTCCCCCACACTGGCCACAAGGGGAATCGTTGTCTATGGTACATAAACAATCCATTGAACCATTTTCATTATGAAAATGACCGTTCGATCTGGACCATTTTCCGAACTGGAAAATGGTTGTCCGTTAGAAATCTCAAACCACTTTCCGAACTGGAAAGGTACTACTCATCTTGGACCATTTTTCGAACTTGAAAAATGATTGTCCATAAATCAATAACACATTAGTGCTCCCTCTGAACCTGGGAGTCATCTCTTCCTTTTTCAATAAGGAAGTCGTCTCCACGAGCTCCAGCGTGAGTATGCAAAACTCTTTCATCTTGGACAGAGACTTTACCAAAATGTCTTCTTATCTGCTCATCTGTGGAGATATATATTGGAGAACCACTTTCTCTTTTCTGGACTTCATCACGGAGAATGTAATGCTTGATCTCAATGTACTTTGGTCTTTCTGGAACACTGGTTTTCTGAAGGCTTCATATAGCTTTGATCATTATAGTATATCATAGTTGGATTCAACTCTTTTGTTTCTTGCTAGCTCATAACATCGTGGCAAGGCTCAAACTGGAACATATCCATGTGGCACCTCTTCTGTCATCATGAGAGTTTGTCATGGATTAGCAATCCATCGTCCTGGACTTCTGAGTAACCATTTTGATTTTTATCATAGAAGGTTTTCACCACGCTTCTGCTGTGCATGAGAGGCTTTACACCAAGTTGTTTGAATCCATACAAAATCTTCTTCCATCTGCATACAAGGGTCTCTTTCTGGTATATCTCAAAGCCTTGAGGTTGCTCTACATACGCTCTTTGTTCAATTATTCTGGAGAACAATCTTTGCATTCATCTGATGTAAACTCCAATCCATGGATATTGCGAACGATATAATGACTCATGTGAGGTATGTCTGGTTTACTGGAACAAGCAATCATCATAGTCTTCTTCCTCCATCTGGGAGAAACTCTAGTTCTGGATCTCACAATGTTTATATTCATAAGTCTTCCATACACTGTTCTTCATCACAACTTTCAATTCCTCTGCTTGATTTCTTTTAGTGAGTTCAGGTCAGACTGGTAGTCTTGTGATTCTTGATACAATGACTGGTTGTTCTGGCTTTTCTTTCTCTCTTGGAATCTTCATGTTCTTCCTCATGTTTCTCTTTATCTCTTGGGTCCATGGAGTTTTCTATAGATTCCAGGCCCTGAAGATTCCAACTTCTTCCTTTCATCATAGGATCATGGATGTGGATGGACAATCAGGGATACTTTTAAGCTTCTTTTCGAAGAAGGCTTCTTCCAAAGTCAAACTGAACACGTACTGCTTTTCATGGTTGTTACCATGGATATATACTTCGTCATCTTCAATGGATCATAGGATTAGCTCACTCCTAATCCTTGCTTCATGTATGAATGCATGCTCTTCTTTTGGAAATATATAATCGGCTCCCTCCATCTAACAGAGTCCACACTTCTGTCTGCATCCTTATTGCCTTCTGCAAAGTGTCATAAGTCTTTCTCCAATTTCCTCTTGATTGTTGACTTCTTTCTGTCTTTGCTTCTTCTAGGTTTCTTCAAGATTGATTATGATTTCGACTTATCTTGTAGTTGTTACTTATGTAATAACTTCCACATGAATTGTTACTAGGGGTTGTTTATGTAATTTATCCTTTCATGTGTATTGTCTGACTTGTAGTCATAGTGATAGCAATCCTTATCTTGTTGTTCTTCCATAGGTATAGTTTCTCTTGGAACATATTATCTTCTAAGAAATAGATATGCAAGATATGTATAGAAAACATGGTATGTACAAGAACTATGAAGAGTATTGTTACCTTGTCTTAGAAGAAGAAGTTTGTTTCATCCTGCTTAGTCTTCTTTGAAGGTTCCTTTTCTTTGGCAACTGATGCTTCGTGTGTCTCCTTCCTTTTCTTTAGCTCGAGACAATGATTCTTGTAGTGACCATATTTTCGACAGTTGAAGCATTGTATTTCCGATATATCTCTCTTGATTTGACTTCTTCCTTGAGCCAAACTTCCTTTTGTTCCTGAAATTCTTGAATCTTGCTGTGAAGGCTTGATCATCGTATTTCTTTTGAGGTTTCTCTTTTTGCACTAATCCTTGATTCTTCTTGTGCATAGCAAGTCCAAAGTTCTTCAAATGTAGGATACTCCTTCCTTGTGTTCATGCTTGCGGCAAATGCATCCCATGTCTTGGGAAGACCGTTGAGTACTATATTTACCAGTTCCTTCTCTGAAATGATTTCTTCAATAGCTTGTAGTTGATCTCTTAACTGAGAGATTCTCACAAAGTATGATGTTATGATGTCATCATCATTCATCTTCATGTCACGGAGCTCATTCTTCAGACTCATTACTTGTCCAATGTTTCTGACTAAGAAGAGGTTTGTTAGGGCATCGTACATCTTCTTAGACGAATCAAGATGGGAGATGTAGGGTATCAAGTGGTCTTTTATAGAATCCACTATGATACACATGGCATTGATGTCATTGTCTTTGAACTTCTCCATAACTGCAACGTTCTGCGATTCCTTCTCTTTTCCTTCTTCAAACTCTAGTTCTACAATCTTTCCTTTCACGATATCCAACACTTTATTCTTGGCAAGGATGAGATCAATCCTTATCTTCCATGCTCTGAAGTTAGAAGCCCCTTCTAACTTGTTTTCTGACTTCATAGAGTAAGTCATGGTTGCTTTGACTTGGTCAACCTTAGATTTGACCAAAAACTCAATCTTGACGTCTTAGCTTGCTGAGAGTACCAGGAGATGCGCTAGGCTAGGGCGCACTAGTCTATCTAGAAATTAGGTCAATCCCTTCACTTAAGGTGCCTCAACGAGAGGGTTAGGGTTTCGTTGCTACAACAAAAATTGGCTGCAACTGCAGCTGCAACTGAGCAAATCCTCCCAATCTATCTTCTAGCGGTTATACTGTCTGAAGATAGTGTGGGCCCATAACCTATTAGAATATAATGGATGTGTTCGTTTAACCATAGACAATATAGCAATATTGTCACCCAACCATAGGCCGAAGCCACCCCCGAGCACCTTAACCTTGACAGAGAATCATTCCGGAAGCAAACCCTAGACTTGATAGCCAAACAAGGGTGGCGCACCTCTCTCCAAGGATAGCGCACCAAGCAAGAATAATAAGAGTTGATCAGAGAGTCCAAACCATAACCAAGAGAGAGTCCAAGCCAAAATCGAAATCTTCTAGTTGTAGCAGCTCTCCTCCAAACTTGCGCACAAACTGGCCAACTGCAGTACGCACAAGTGTTGCTTCTATAGTTCTGAGAATACTAGCCAAAATGAAGACTGGCCTCCTGTATTTATACTATTTCTGGCAGACTGCCTGGGCCGACTTCTCATTCTGGGTACTAATTCTTTAGTATATAACATTTCCATTAGCCGACTTCTTCTCTTGGAGGCTAATAACCTAATACAAGTCATTCTCTTGAGCCGACTTGTCTTCTAGGGTTATTAACCAATTAATTAGGGTTTCTTCTTCCTTCCTAGAATATTCTATTCTCGTCAAGTTTACACGTGGAGGTAAATACCTCCCGCAGCTACCATAATATCAACAAGATCAACCCAATAGGACACATCGTCAACCCTCCCATATTCAAGCTTGAAAGGTCGCATAGTGTCTTCCAGCATTTAATTGTTTGATATAGTGATCTTTGATGCACATGCTTAGGTGGCTCATTTATTGATTGGATTCACTTATCATGATGTTATGACTTGATATCCTTGGAGGGCATTCTCATTTGTCTTTGTAGGACCTAGTTGGTGGACAGTTTTGGGAGAACAAGCCTAGCTTGGGCTTCCATGGGGCTACAAGCCCACAGGTTGAATGCCAAAGGGCCCGCATGCTCGATGAGAAAGATCAAACTTGGAAGGCCTTGAAGATGACTTGGACGACATGGCCTAGCCCCCACATGCCAAACGTTTTGCCTAGGAGAGGTAAAACGTCACTCCTAGAGGCATGACGTCACCTAGGGGGTTTAGGGCTTGGTGGTTATGTGCCATTCATTTACACATGGACATTTTGAGGAGAAGAGGGTCTTCACCATGAGGAGACTGTCTAGATGCTTGACATGTGGCCTTTGGAGGCCTACCCATGCTTCTTCAACACCAACGACTTCGTCTAAGTGGCAAAACGTCCCCTAAAGGGAAGACGTCCATGTAAAATTAGGGTTTATTTGTGCAAAAGTGAAACTTTAAATGAATTGTTTAATATTACTTTGTTAAAGGGGGCAAGATTAGGGTTGTTGACCCCTAGTCTTGTGGTTTACCCCTTAATTTGTGGACAAGTCACCTTGGTGACATTTTGTATAAATAAGAGATCATAAGATCTCATTTTAAAATAACTCTCCTTGATTGTGAGAAGTATTGGTCTGAAATTTTCGCTATCTTTGGCAATATTGTCTCTTCTTTATGGTTATCTCTTGATGTTATGGTTGATGGGAGTGATGCACTAGCCTTGGAAGGCTTATCTCTTGCTATTGTGGTGGATTATCTTGGCATTTTTCCTTGAATTGGTATGGTTTTTACTCTCATGCTATCATTTGTTTCAAGTCAAGGTTATTGTGCTAGGAGCTAGGTGGGAAGTATAAGGGCATACACCCCCACCATAGTCTTCATCATTTTATGCTTCATGTTATTGGTTAAACAAGGGTTCGCTAAGAGAATTATAAGGGCATACACCCTCTTAGCTTAAACCCTAGCTAGAGAAACTTTCCTTGGGAAGTAAAAGGGGTTACACCCCCAAGGAGGTAGCTTCTCTAGCTCTTTCTTTTCATGACCCCATTAACCCAATAATTAAGAGCACTAGTCATTTATAATTGCATTTGAGAAATAAAATATTGCATTGGGAAACATGATTTTTGGTCATTTTTACTTCTTGCAAAGTGGATTGTATTCCTTGTGCCTTGGGCACCCCACAGCCACTAGGGCGTCTCCTTCAAGGGGCTACTTCTTGCTGCTGTTATAAAATTACATCTTCAGCCATTAGGGCTACAGAAACCCTAACTCATTTGCTTGAATAACTCCCTTATCAACCATTGGATTTTGCTCAAAGTTTGCACACTTATTCTTCTTGGTCTAGCGCACTTTTTGGCAAAGTTTGAGGAAATTTCAGTGGCTGATTTTCTTGCTGTAATACATTGAATGTTACAGCCATAAGGCTGATATAATTTGTTGCAGACAAGTGTTTACAACAGACTTATCTTTTTGTGCTAGAATATTGGTTTTTCATCTTGAGTTTAGCTAGTTATTAACTAGTCTCTCTCTTGTATCTTCTACTTGATCTCTAGCATTTATTGAGCAGCTTATAGTACCATATTATTGCTAATATATACTGTTATCTATTGCTGCAAATTAGGGACAGCAAACTTAACTTGCTTATCCAACTAACATATATCATTGCAAAGTGGTTTTTCTTGTGCCTCAGGTAGGTATTTTACAATTTATAGGTTACTCAACATACTTGGCAACCCTTGGACCTTCCCAAGACTTCAGTCCACACATTTCACTCCACTTAGACTTGACCTCTAGGGGCTTCACTTCCATCTCTATCCATATCCACCTCTTTCCCCCTAGGGTCACCGGGATCGCCTCCCTAGAGTGACCTAGTCACCCTTGAAGTGCGGGACCTACATCGAGGTGACATTGGGTGTAGGATTTCCAAGTTGTAGCACTTGTTTTGTGGTTGGGTCGGGCTTTGCCCAACCTACAACTTGCCTTATAACAGTCCCAACACTTGTTATCTCTTAGTCCTCTTTATTCTTTGTAATGTCCCCACTTTGGGACATCATCACATTACAGAGGGTTATGATGACCATAGTAGCCAGATGGAGGTTATAGCGAGTACAGGGATTATTGAGAGGTATTTTGGGGTCCGGCTTGCATCACTCATCCTATTTCATCATTATGATCCATTCCGCATAGATTGGCTTTGGTTTCGTTGCATTTCGACAATTTCCATGATTTTGAGTATTTTGAACTATAAGTCAATTAAATTCACTGAAGAGGTCATTTTGGGCAAAATACTTGGAGGAACCTCTCAATGTAATAGCTCATTGGAATCGAGAGGAGCAACACTACATGATAGGATGGTCAGAAGTCACTTTCAGTGGCCAGGGAAGCCACAAGGAGAGATAAGGCACTTTTCAGAGGTAAAAAGGTTAATTAATTAATTAAAGTGATTTAATTAATTAATTAAATATTAAAAAAATGAAAGTCACTTTGGAGGGACAAGGTGAGCAGGAAGTATAAAGGAAAGGCAAGGGCCTCTATTCATTCATTCATGTATGTTTATCATTTTGATATCTGGCTTCTAGCTAGAGAGCCCATACCTTGGGGGTTTTGAGGGTTTTGACTTAACAAACCCTAGAGGACGATTCAATGGTGAAAGATTCCACCTAGCTTGTTCCAAGCTTGGTCTCGAAAATGCAATACTCTCCCACACCATTCTAGTTCATATCTACTCAGTGCAGGAGGGTTCTACACTAGCCACACGCACAGGAAGAGAAGGAGGGCGCACCATTGGGGATTTCCAGCAAGGGGGGCGCACCATCAATTGAGGGAAGTTCGTTCCAAGTGATTGGCAGGGCTTCTGGAGATTCTAGCACCTGGGTTTTCATTGCAATGCCGTGGCCATTAGATCTAGTGCATTCCGGTGGAGTTTTATGTGTCATTTGATTTATTGGATGCATGGGACGAATTGTAGGAGAGAAGCACACTTCAGAAAGTGATTTTAGCCATTTGGTAGATCAGATCTTCATCATTTCACTTGGGACTTCACCAGGGAGGTAACCAAGCCCCGATCTATCATTCTAGTGGTTTTGTGGAGCATTTGGAGGCCTCTAGGAGACAGGCCGAATTATCTAGGGTTTCAGGCATCTCTAGGGTTTCAGGCATCTAGGGGGGCGCACCATTCCTTGGAGGAGAGCCAGATCCATGAGTTTGAGAGGGATCTTGGAGATTTGAGCACCTGGGTTGTTCTTGCCTTTACCCGATCTATTGTTTGGCATATTTACCAGAGTGATTGGACATCTTTGGCAGCAAGGCCAAATTGTTGAGGCTATTCAGTGATCCAGCAGGGCGTGGCATCTTCCAGCTTAGGGGTTGATACTTCATACAACCCAAATCTTTCTTGTATTGGTATTCATGGTGTATTCAGCCTTTGGAGGCTTATAATATCTTCTTGGAGCATTTTGTAGCAGCTCCTATTGTGTTATTGGATCCATCTGTTGAGCATTCCAGATCGGTATCTTCATTGTATCAGGTTCTTCTATTTATGAATAAAATCAGATCTAAGGTGTTTTGGCTTGTCTATCATATTGTTGATCTTGCATAGGGTTGAGGTATGTTCCATTACGATATCTTCTTGTTTATTGCTGCAACACATATATAAATTCATCATCATAAACCCTAAGGCCGAAATCAAGAGGTCAACCTGCAAGTAAACACATACAAACAAGTAAATCAGCAAAGTGTTTGACGACATGCCACAACCAGTAAAAGTTTAAAAAGACACCCAAAACCATGATGTTCCTGGCATGTTGGCTTGGGAACATTACATTCTTCTTGTCAAATTTTTATCATTGGACTTGGCCAATCCATTCCCTTGCAAATATTAATTTGAGGAGTGTGCCAAAACAATGCCATAATTAAAGAAAAACTTTTCTAACTTAACAAAGCTAAACAACTTGGCATTGTCATTGATTTTAGTTAGGATGACAAATCTTGTGATGATTCCTTCTTTCAAGAAGTCCATGATTGCTTGGTAGGTTGCCCTCTTGGTGGGTATTGCCTCCACCCATCTTGTGAAGTGATCTGTCAGTGTGATGATCCATTTGAAAATATTGCTAGAGTTTCCATGGGATTCTCCAACAAAATCAAGACCCCACTACTAAAAAGGTGCTTCTACCACGACAAGCTACAGAATGCTCATTGAAATGAAAAATTTATGAATCATTTACATGTGAACATTGTTGGAAATTAACTATAGAAGTTTTTGGGTTTGCTTCTATTATATTATGTTGTCCAAGAGCCTCAAAATCAGCACTTCCTTCTCTAGATGTATCATAAATTGGATCTCCCAAAAATTCACAATAATCTTTATCCAAATTATGATCAAATTTCTGAAAATGCTTGGCTAGATCATCATACTCTTGGCTGCCCCTATCTTCAATAAATGTAGAAGCAAACAAATCTAAATACAATTCTTCCTCGAAGTCTTCAAAAAGAGTGGCATTAAGTTCAGAATTTTGAGGAAAATTGTGTCTTACGGTTTAACAACCCTTTTGTCTACATGAATGGAGTACGAAGGTGATGCCTCCTCATGCTCTTGATCTTCAATGGGATCTTGAGAAGGTTCTTTATCAATGTCTTCGCATGTGCTTGATCTTCAATGGGGATGTATTCTTCATGTGTTTGATGACTTCCTTCATCTTCATGCTCTTGGCCTTCAATGGAGACTTGATGTGCTTGATCTTCAAAATCTTTATCAAAGTCTTCATGCATTTGATCTTGAATGAGATCAAGAGGTGACTCTTGCTCTCCATGCTTGGAATCTTGAGATGCTTCTTCATCTAATGTAGGGATGCCATAAGGTCTTGAAAAGTCTTTTCATACTTTTGAAAACAAGGACTCCAATGCTTAAGGAAGACTTCAATGAAACCTGCAAAAGAAGATATATCTCTTGAGCCACTACAATATTTTACCCAAGCCCCATGTTCTCCTTCCAAAGAATATACAATTACTCTTATCAACACATCCTCATGTATGAAATTGATCTTTCAAACATATTTCAAGAATGGTATGACATGTTGAGTAGCATCACTACCAAACTTTGGAAGGTTTTCCAACCATTATGTAGAATAATGATTTGGGTACCCCAAAATTTTCTTAATATCAATAGTACGATATAGTTCATGAAATTCCCATGGAGCAATTATTCTTTACATACAACTTGATATGAAATATGAAAATACAATATAATAATTCATACCAAAGACTAGAGAGGAGTCGCCAAAATGAACCTTCAATGATGCCTTCACAATGTTTCTTGTTTCGCCTTACAAGCAACAAGTCTTCACAAAACTACAAAGAACAAGGACTTTGTTCTTCCAATGGAGTCGCCAAGAAGAGAATATGATCTTCAAAAATGCATCCTCATCCAATAATGTAGCTAATCTACAGACGTCTTCCAGGAAATGGATGTTGTCCTCGAGAACGATGCCAAAATGTCACCACAAAATATGTCATCCAAGAGTGTAAAAGTTCCAAGCACCTAAGTGAAGATTTGTGTAACTAAGAGGTTGGCCACTATCACCAAATGTTATAAGAATTGGATTAATCATTGAACCGATCAACCCCAAAAATGTGAACCCAACTGGAACCAGAAAAAAACTGGACCAAAAAACCAATGGACCAAAAAAAACATAAAATATTCAAATTTTGAAAAAAAAACATATATATTCGTGTGCATCCATATGAATCCAAACCATTATACACAAATATGCAAAGTTTTTCATTTATGGAGCAAGTAAGATTGCATATAATAAAAATAGCACCGAGTGCAATACATCTTTGAACCAAAATACATCAATAAAGAGGCTCTAAATGGCCTCTAGAGTCCAAAATTAAGCATATTACTAATGAGTAACTACAATCTAGACTCTAGACTCTACCATTATACACAAATATGCAAAGTTTTTCATTTATGGAGCAAGTAAGATTGCATACAATAAAAATAGCACCGAGTGCAATACATCTTTGAACCAAAATACATCAATAAAGAGGCTCTAAATGGCCTCTAGAGTCCAAAAATAAGCATATTACTAATGAGTAACTATAGTCTAGACTTTAGACTCTACAATATGATCATATGGTACTAGGTAGAATCATCAAAATCCTCATCCTCATCCTCGAAATGATTAGACTCTACAATAGGATTTCGGCTTAATTCCCCTAGCCTTGAAGGCTATGGTAGTGGGTCCAAGTCCATCCAAGAAAAGTTTTCATTGTCAAATGTTGGTGCCTGACTCTCCACAACCCACTCTGACGAGGGATCAAAGTCATCCAAGACTATGTTGCTTGATGTAGGGGTCTTGTTCAACGACTAGTTACGCCTCAACCTAAGGTTGTATTGAACATAAACCATATCATTCAACAGTTTTTGTTCCAAACGATTCTGCTTCTTTGTGTGTATATCTTAAAAAACGCTCCAATTGCAATCACACCTAGAAGCATTACATGTCTAGCTCAATATTTGAATTGCAATTTTTTGCAATTCAAGGCATTGGCCACCAAATCGTCCCAACCAATAGGCTACAATAAGAGTTGAAGGCAAAGAAGCTTCAGCAAATGATTTTGAAACTTTGACTCAACTTTTGCAATGAATAATATAATTTGAAAACTTTAAAACTTCTTACTCAGTGGATCCCTTTATCTGCTTTGTATAGCCATAGACATGCCAAAGGTACCAATACTCATTGAATGCAAGAGCTTACTATGTATCTCATCTTGTATCTTGGGAACAGGTACCATGCGCTTAATGCATCTGCACAATCCCTCTCTTACCTCCTTGTTTGCTTCAAAATATTTTGTATAATGGTACCTTCAAAGTTCAAAAGACAAAAAATATTCATCAATTGAATTTGAATCTTTGGCTAAGCTTTTGTAATGAATAACATAACTTAAAAACTTTGAAATTAAATACCTTGGGTTAAAGTAATAGCTAGTTGCATGTAAAAGTCTATGGAGTTATTTGTTGCATCTATCATCAATGATTTTCCATAAAGGAATATACTTCTGTCTTTTATCACCCATTGTTGACTTTATTGCCTCTTTGGCTTGATCTGTGGCCTCATAAATAAAACCCATGGCGAGTTTATCACCATCCACCATTCGCAACAATTTCACAAGAGGCTCACTGAATAGTACTATCTCTTATGCCTTTTCTAAAAAAAAAATTCAAACACTTTGTCAACTATCTCTTTCCCTTTAGCCTTTTTGCTCCATTGAGATGGATTCCACTCATCACAAGAAAACATCTTCCGCAAGTTGGCTTTTTGTTGAACCATGGATTGCAACAAAAGAAAGTTTGTTGCAAATAGTTGACCAAACAAGCTCTCTACCCTCAATGTTTTTCCTCATAAGGTTCAAAACTCATGTGTGGTTGTAGATGTACCTGGTTATGTATTTTGCTTGTTCCACACACTTCTTCACCCACTCATATTTTCCAATATCCTCAAGCATGAGGTTCAAACAATCATATTTACATGAAGTCCACCAAATGGTGGGGTGTTTTTCCTCCGACATCCTTCCCATTGCAACATAGTTGGATGCATTGTCTATGATGACCTGTATAACATTCTCCAGCCCACCTCCATAACTACTTCATCCAAAAGAAGAAATAATAATTGTGCATCCTTCACCTAATCAGATGCATCCACAGATTTAAGAAACATGGTTCTTTTTGGGCAAGCAATTAAGAAATTGAGAATGGCGCGAGATCTTCCATTAGACACGATTGTGTACCATCTTTTACTGTGTGAATGCTTGAACTCTATGAGGTATTCATCTATTCTTTGGACCTCATTTTGTAAAAGTGGCCCCTTGATATCATGAGAACTAGGGCCTTTCAAGCCTGGACCGCATGAAGCTACAACATCTGACATAGGTTGATAATATGCAGAATTAGTAGCATTGAGAGGTATGTCTGCATCATACCACCATCTAGGAATGCATTCCCAAGCAACCTCCTCCATTATCTTCCATTTAGCATCAAGGTGTTAAGGTTTAAGCTATTATTAGGTTTCTTTTCAATTTACTACATAACCATAGCATAGATAGGATCACTGAGAGAAACACAATCACAAGATACACAACATTTATCCTCAGAAACCCTCATGGGGGAGAAAACCCAGCAAAAAATTCCTTAATATAGATAGCCAATACAATGCCAAGACAATAAACCAAACACTAGAGAATATCCTCTACTGAGCAATGTGCCTCTCTCTTCCTTCTTCCGGCAACTGGCAACTGCAGCTTCATTCAAACTTGCGCACTAGATGAGTGCGCTGAGTGAGTGATCAAATGAGGCATTGGTTTCCTTTATTTATACAAACTGGCAGGAGATGGAAAGATGTCTCTTCATTGGGTAGGGCCGACTTGTCTTCTTAGTGGTTAAAACCACTTTAATTAGCCTGGGGGTCGACTTCTCAATTTGCATAATATATTTAGGTTTTGACCAATCCGCAAAAGGGGATTTGATTAATTACAGTGCCCGGCATGATCAATCCACAAAAGGGGATTGATCTAATGAATAATAACTCAATAATAAATAGAATACTCTTTGCAGTTAAAATATTTCAACACTGCATATCTATAAATCATCGAAAGTTTTTCTCATCATCAATATCATCATCCACAGCAAGGAGCCGGAATGGCATCATCATCTGCATCAACATGGATTAGTATAACACTAATACATCATCATTATCAATAACAACACAAGGCTAATACAACATCAACAACAACAGCATCACAGCAAGAAGATTGGAGCATCATCAACAACAACAACATTACAACATGAAGGTTGGATCATCATCAACAACAGCAGCATCACAGCACTAAGGCTGGAGCATCATCAACATCAGCACTAGGCTGGAAATCTTCAACACAAAGTTGGCATCTCAACAACATCAGCACGACGCTGGAAATATTCAACACGAAGTTGGCATCTCAACAACATCAGCACGAAGCTGGAAATCTTCAACACGAGGTTGGCATCACAACAACATCAGCACGAACCTGGAAATCTTCAGCACAGGGCTGGCATCACAACAACATCAGCACAAGGTTGGCATCAACAATACTCCCCCTTTCGAGGGAGGTCCTTTCGGACTACACCAAGCTTATCTCGAAAGTGCTCAAACTTTACACGAGATAGAGGCTTAGGCAACACATCTGCAACCTGTTCATCTGTGCTAACATACTAGAGCTTTATGGCTCTTCTCTGCACCATATCACGGATGTAATGATATCAGATCTCTATGTGTTTTGACTTGTCATTGAGCTCAGGGTTCTTTGTCATCATTATGCAACTTTGGTTATCACATAGGATCACGGTTGCTTCCATCTCCAGATCGAATAGACCTGTCAACAACTTCTGAAGCCATATGGCTTCACAACTAGTAGAACATGCAGCAATGTATTCTGCTTCTGCCGTGCTGAGAGCAATGCTTGATTGCTTCCTACTCTACCATGAGATCATGGTTGACCCCAAACTGAAACACCATCCTAAAGCGCTCTTTCTGTTAGAGACACTTCCAGCCCAATCTGAATCGGTGTAACCACTCAGTCTGAAGTCATGATCACCTTTATAACTAAGACCACAATCTAATGTACCCTTAAGGTACCTCATCACATGTTTTGCAGCAACCAGGTGAACACGTATGGGCTCTACCAAAAATTTACTCAAGGTGTTCACAGCAAAACATATATCTGGCCTGGTGTTCATCAGATACATCAACAATCCAATGATATGTCTGTATAGCGTAGCATCAATCAATTCTGACAAAGTGTCAACTAGGTGTTTCAACTTTGTTTCCATGGGTCTATTCATGGATTTGCACTCCAACATGTCAAATCTCTTCAGTATTTCAACTGCATACTTCCCTTGCTTAAGGAAGATCTTTTCTGGGCTATGCCAGACCTCAAGACCTAAGAAATAGTGCATTAGGCCAACGTCTTTCATCTCAAATTCTGCAGCGAGCTTCTTCTTACAATCAAGGATGAGGTGAGATCGGAAGAGCGGTTCAGCAGGAATGCCGAGACCGATCTC
>CBVK0100849087.1:0-14015 GCA_900067695.1 Picea abies | reverse complement strand
ATACTTAGTTAAGGGTGATATAATAAAATATGAATAGACTTTACAAGCATGCTATTGCGGTTTCCTTATTCATTTGATTTACCTGCATGGCTAGGGAGATAGGAGCCTGGCCCAAGATTTTTCTATATTCAATCACACTTTTAAAACCATGCTTGTAACCAAGCTTTAGGTCCTCCTTGGTGGCAGCAGTGTCGAACATATTTAACTGCAATGCATAACACCATTAAAAATACCAATAACAAAAACATATATTTGTTCGCTACTGTTAAATAAATATTAACCACAGATAATCATTTAAATCTTACTATTCGGGCTTTGAGTTTTTCGTAGCCACCCTGGCCTAGTTTATGTTGGTCGTGTTTTTCCACTCCAGCTTTTGTTGCTTTGGATGTGTCTAGTAGCCTACATATGGAATTTTTGAAAAAAAATAGATATCGGAATTGCTACTTAAAACAAGAAAGAAAAACATAAATGCTCATATTTCACTAATAATATGACATGTGTTGTACCTTTCTTGACCAGCTCGTGGTTGTCGTCCTTGTTTTTAAAACAATTTCTCCTTTGCATCCTCTATTAGTGCCTTCCACTCTTTCTCGGGAACCATGGGAGGGTGCTCGTGCTTGAGGTCTATTTGCAATTTATCCCTATACTGAGCTCTGGTGTATTTTAAATTCTCATCGGCCAACTTTGTAACCACTTTCTTATTGAAAGTGTTGTCGAACAAGCTTACCATGTGATCTATTAAATCATCTTTATTTTTGTTATCTTGGCCATTCCATCGTGTGCGAATGGTGGGGCCAAACAGCTCCAATTCTTTGTCATGTAAGTTTCTATAGAAAAAATTGTTTCCTACAGTAACATGTTATCCATTAATCAATTAATAATCTCAACAAATGTCCATTTCAATTTCATGAAAAATATGAATCAATTAATGGGACAATTACCTGCAATCTTCTGAATCTTTATTGGAACACATGCAGCGTCATCCACCAGAAAGGTGACATCTAGTGATCTAGTGCTTTTAATTCGTTCTGCTCCATGCAGAATAGTATCTTGTGCACCTACACTATGTTCCTCTCTGAAGTCATCATGTGGAGTCCCAGGATCTAGCTCATCATGCTTCGACGGTATTTAATGGAAGATCAATTGATACCATGGTTTATACTGGGGCGAACCACAATTCCATGAAGGAAGATGTTTTAAGAGAGCTTGGGTTGCAACTTGAGTTTACATGGACTTACTTCAAATGAATGAAATTAGAAGTGGAAAAGGTTGATGGAATGACCAATGGAACCACATTCAAGCTTAGAGATTGGAGTGGAATTGCAAGTTTCTCCATTATTCGCATGGATGACTATCAGGGAAATAATTCCCAAGGAAGGTGAAGGAAGTGCTTGTGACTCACTTAGATTTTTTGGTCATCCTTTTAGGCCAAGATCCATGTTTCATCCTTACAACCTGTAAAGGGGATGAGAAACCTTGTAGTAGAGAACTTGGAGGAATTAAAATTGATGGATAATCTATATGTGAGACATCAAGAGAAATTTTTATACAACCATTTATGGAAAAAAAATCAATGAAGGTTTTGTAACAATGACTCACTAGGCTTGAGGATCCACCTGTCATCCTTACAATAAGGAAGTGGCATGAAGACATTGGCAGAATGACTTCTTTGAGCATGGTTTTTACAACCTGTAAAGGGGATGAGAAACCTTGTAGTAGATAAATTGGAGGAATTGTAATTGATGGATAATCTATATGTGAGACATCAAGAGAAATTCTTATGCAACCTTCGATGGAAAACAATTGAATGAAGGTTTTGTAAAAAAGACTCACTAGGCTTGAATATCCATGTGTCACCCCTACAATAAGGAAGCAACAAGAAGACATTGGCAGAATGGATTCCTTGAGCATGGTTTTTACAACCTGTAAAGGGGATGAAAAACCTTGTAGTATAGAACTTGGAGGAATTGGAATTGATGGATAATCTAAATGGGATACATCAAGAGAAATTTGTATGCAATCTTTGATGGACAACAATACATTGAAGGTATTGTAACAAAGACTCACTGGGATTGAATTCATAGTGGAATCCATAGTGACAATAGTATCTGGAATGATGGATGTTTTCTTATATAATAAAGACATTCTAGTTCTATGTGGATAAATGGAGTTAGTAGAATATTCAAACAAGGAATCTAGTGAATAAGTTGACCTATATGGGCTAGATTTGAAAAAAAACCAATAGTCCTTGTGAATGAGTTCTTCCCTTATGCCTCAACACTTTTAAGGCATCCCCCTTTTATATGAGACTTTCCCTGCACTTGAAAAATGCTTCACTATAAGGTGGAACCAAGCTCCCTCATTTCCAACTTCGACTATCCCCGATGGTGCCTCTTCCTTCTTCATGAATTGTTTACTAACTATCCAATGTCCAATGGCGTTGCACCTAAAGTGCCATGTGTGGAACAATTGGACCCAAGGTACCCAAGAGCACCAGAAAAGGGTGCACCTAACAAGTGTGTACAATAGATGCATGCTTGAAAGATATGTGCTCAATGGATGTGCACCCAATGGTACAAGAGATCAAGGGTTGAGACAAATGGTATAAGTGCCTTTGGGCATATGTGTGTGTGTGTGTGTTTGCATGCACACCCGTCACACTATGGTCTAGAGGCAATTTGAAGCAGTTTCCATAACGATGACCCAAGTTCAATTCATGGTGAGCTCCCTCCACACCTAGATGCTTGTTTCCTCTTTGTTGTGAGCTCCCTCCACACCTAGATGCTTGTTGCCTCATGGAGGTTTGTTTAACAATTCCTTTGATTCCTTTACCCTTTTTAGTAGAAACTCTTGAGTAGTTTTTTCAAACATTTATTATCTCATCATAAGTGCATTTGTAAATATCTACAAATGTGATCAAATTTAAAGCTTCCATATCATTATCTCTTACTTCTATCAAGAGAATTGTCTTAGGAGAGTTTTTGTCAATTAAGAAATCGATAGATCTCTTTTAACCAAAGTGAAATATCTTAACATAGTCCTCTAATGATTTGTCCTTTCTAAGTCATTTGGAATAGTTAATCTATTGATCAGTCTCCATATTTTCAATATTCAGTGTATTTCTCTATATAAAGATTCTTCATAGTTTCCAATGTCTAAATATTATGTATATCTAGATCTATGAACCATTTGAGCGATATTTCCTTCAAAGTAGAGGGGAAAATTCTCAGTTGGGCATAATTATTATATTCATAAGTGTTGCAGAGGGATTCAAATTCAAGGATAAAAGTGTCTAGGACCTCAGTGATCATTCTATGAAATTGGGGAAGAGATGCTAGATTTATTTTTTCATTCTTACTTGTTTCCCTATCCCCAAATTCTTCGACACGTTCTTCAAATATTCGTTTTGGACTATATTCAATGGTTATTAACTTACACTTCTCCCATGGGGATTTTTTCTTCTCATGGTACAATCAAGGGGATTGGTCATGTGTGAGTTGTAAACAATTATGGTTAGGGATCTTCAATTTTGAAACCAATTATGAGCCTAGTGCTAAGGGTACGATTGGAGCATTTTAAAAGGATGACTTAGCATTTCATCAAGCATTCTATCAAACATTTCATCAAACATTCTATCAAGCATTTCATCAAACTATTAGCATGCACACTCAGGAGATAGGAGAAAGAAGTCAAACCATTTCCTCCGGCAGTGTGCCCTCCTCCTCTGCAAATCCATGTGCCCTCCTCCTCTGCAAATCTGTTTTCCCTAGCCTCCCCCCGTGTGCCCTCCTCCCATGTGCCTCTCCCTCCTTCTCCTCCTTCTCCCCCTTCCACTCTGCGTGCAAATGTCCGTGCCCTAGACTCCTCACATGCGCCTCTCCCTCCTTCTCCTCCTTCTCCCATCCTCCTCTCCCTTCCGTGCTCCAAATCTGTCCTCCTCTCCCTTCTGTTCTCCAAATTCGTGGGATTGTGGTGGTGGTTTCTTGCAGCTCTACGCGCGAGTGGTGGGACTGTGGTGCCAAATCCGTGCAAGGACTATGGTGGTGGTTGCTTGCAGCTCTGCGCGCGAGTGGTGAGACTGTGGTGGTGAGTCTGTGCATCTCTGCACGCGAGTGTATGCATTTTGAAATTATGTTTTGGTTGTGTTTTGTTTCATTTTTGTTTTCATTTTATGTTGTTTTGATTTTCATTTTTATTTTTGGTTTTTTTATATTATATATTATATATATAATATATATGGGTACGATTGGAGCATTTTAAAAGGATGACTTAACATTTCATCAAGCATTCTATCAAACATTTCATCAAACATTCTATCAAGTATTTTATCAAACAATTAGCATGCACACTCAAAAGATAGGAGAAAGAAGTCAAACCATTTCCTTCGGCAATGTGCACTCCTCCAGTGCAAAACCGTGTGCCCTCCTCCTCTGCAAATCCATGTGCTCTCCTCTGCAAATCTGTTTTCCCTAGCCTCCTACCGCGTGCCCTCCTCTGCAAATCCGTTTTCCCTAGCCCCCTCTCGCATGCCCTCCTCTCATGCGCCTCTCCCTCCTTCTCCTCCTTCTCCCCCTTCCACTCTATGTGAAAATGTTTGTGCCCTAGCCTCCTCACGTGCGCCTCTCCCTCCTTCTCCTCCTTCTCCCGACCTCCTCTCCCTTCCGTCCTCCAAATCTGTGGGATTGTGGTGGTGGTTGCTTGCAGCTCTGCGCGCGAATGGTGGGACTATGGTGGTGGTTGTTTGCAGCTCTGCGCGCGAGTGGTGGGACTGTGGTGGTGAGTGTGTGCAACTCTGGGCGCGAGTGTATGCGTTTTGAAATTATGTTTTGGCTATGTTTTGTTTCATTTTCGTTTTTATTTTATGTTGTTTTGATTTTCGTTTTTATTTTTGGTTTTTTTATATTATATATATAATATATAATATATATTAATATATAATATATATTATATATTATATATAATATATATTATATATATTATATATTATATATAGTATATATTATATGTATAATATATAATATATATTATATATAGACCTAGACTATAACTCTTCCAAACTCTTCCATCTAAATCATTGGGGGCCCACCAAGAAAAGAGAATAAAGAGAAGGATGAGGGTTGTCCAAACACGTCTAGGCCCATAGAAATACGTCTTAGGTGTCCTCCCTCATACAAGAGCCACCTCAATAGAAGCCTAATAGAATGGCCACTAAGATACCTCTTCATAGATGCATGAAACATGTTACCTTTCCTTCAATATGAAAGTAAATGGTCATGGAATATTCATTATTTAAAGAGCTAGGAGTCTCAATCAAACCTCTGGTCCCAACCTTGACATTATCCACTCTGAAGAGTGTGCTTGTTGCTAAATAGGTCTTGACCATATCCTACAGAAAGGATTTTAATCTCCCTAATTGGTTAAGGAAATTGCTCCTTATCAAAATGAACCTCAAAGTCATAGGACTTAGTCTCAGATTCAAAATTAGTGTGGAAACTTGCTTTACTAATTCATTGGCTTGTTTCTTCATTAATAAAAGAAAATATGAACAAATGGGACTATTTCAATAAATTAGATAGGGATTCCCTCTTGTGTCATCCCTATATGTTTTCGCTATAGAGGGTATTTTCTGTCTACTTTGTTGTAAAGTCAAACATCAACTACTTCATGGGACTCACCTCTCGGAACCAAAGATAGGGCAGTTGATTAGTGGAAATTTCCTAGATGACTCCTTCCTAACAATTTTCAAGGAGTAGCCCTCATGGATACACATGGTTGAGTGTTTGGATACTTGAGAGGTACAATGTAGTATTGGTTGTTGTATGAGCATAGTGGTGGAGTGATATTGTCAGGTTTTACAGATGTTGATTAGGCAGGATGTAATGAGGGCAGGAAGAGCACTTCAGGTTTTTGCTTCGGCATTAGATCGGGAGTTATTTCCTAGTTCAGCAGGAAGCATAAATCATTGTTGGTGGTCTGGAAGTAGTTTCCCTAAGTACATCATCAGTATGATTAGGCGACATAAGTCACCTAATTCTTTTATCGTTAAATATATAGCATTCAATGAGATGTAGAGTGTATTGGAATATAACAATTATATCAAGAAGAATTAGGTGACACTTCCACATTATGCCCTAGTGAAAGCCTCTTTTATGAGTTTGAAAGGCTTCATTGACAAAAAATATTAATTGGAAATATGAATCAATAAGTTGTGACCAACCCTTCCTTGTTCCTGACCTAGTGATATACCATTCTATGAGACAAAGAGTTGCTTGAAATGGAACAATTATCATTAGATAAAGGTTGATTGGCACTTGCACATTATGCCCCTAGCACATACCTCTTCTATTAGTTTGAAAATGATTCATTGAAAATTTATACAAGGAAGAGTTGATCAAGCCTTGTAGACCAGGTCAGATAAGGGAAAAGGATTAATTAAAAAGATCGAATGCGAAAGGGGCAATCAACCCTTCTTTATTATTCCCCTAAAGAAATGTCATTCTAGGAGATGGAGATTTGACTAGAATGAAACAATTATATATACAAGGGTCAACTGACCCTTCCACATTATGCTCCCAATGCAAATTTCTTCTTTGAGTTTGAAAAGGCTTCACTGAGAAGTTATACAAGGAAGTGTCAGTCGACTCTTCTAGATTAGGAGATATAACAAAATTGATTAATTAAAAATATAAATGCATAAGTACTGGTGGTCGTGACCAACCCTTCCTTGTTCCTAACCTAGTGATATACCATTCTATGAGAAAAAGAGTTGCTTGAAATGGAACAATTATCATTTAATAAAGGTTGATTGGCACTTGCACATTATGCCCCTAGCACATACTTCTTCTATTAGTTTGAAAATGATTCATTACCTTTTTCATACAGCACATATTGCCACGAAAGTTCGTCGCTATAGCGACGAAAATCCAGACTAGGTTAAATTAAGATTTTCGTGGATATTGCGACGAACTTGAGTGGAAATATCGACGAAAATTCTGCCCTATTTAAAAATATGATGAAACTAGTGGATGCGTGGAAAATTTTCGTGGAATGATCCGCCCATATGTAGTAGTGATCAATGGGATGTCGGCAAATAAGATCTAAGGCTTCTTTTGTTCCCTATACAAGGTTCTCAATGAAGTTATGATGCAATACAATGGGTATAACCCACCATATAATAAATTATAATAGGGGTCACGACCTTCGATTGTTAGAGTATGTACATGTAACTCATTGATTGTTGTGGTCCCACATTTGAGAGTTTGGAAACAACTTACTAAAAACCTAAATTTCATTTGTACAACATGATCACCTGAAAATATATTATTTGAGAATGGAGTTTTTCTAATTTATCGAGTACAATTTTACATTATAATTGTGATGTTATTGATTTAATTGGATTTTTTTTTAAACAATAATGTTGATAGCAACATAGATCCATCTTTAATAATCTCTTAAGCATGAAAAGAGATAATAAAAAAAATATGACATGTAAATTTTAGAATACTTAAAATATCTCTAGTTAAAAAGGATTTATTCTAATATCTATGTATTAATTAATAATTGATATGTTTTTTATATAATTTTATTTTTTACATTAAAAAGTTATATTAACATTATTTTTTTCCATCTATTTAAAATAATGGATGAAAATCACTTTTCATATGTATATTTCACTTATATTAATCTATTACATTAATAAAACACAATTAATTTATGTCCTTTTAAGAAATATATATAAATCCTATATTTTCCCTTTCTTCTTTTTAATATTATATTATCTCGAAAAAATTTCAAGATGAATAAACACAAATAAACACCAATTTTACACATCTCATCTATACTATATATCATTTTTTTTTTTTATAAAAATATTATAATAAATTTATTTATACCATATATTTTATTACTATTAAATACAAACATGATACATCTTTTTTATACTAAAATCTAAATACACTTTATTTTTCTAAATACAATATTAATATTCAATATTATTAAATTTTATATAATATTAAAAATTATACTTTATAATAATTATTATTTTATAAATAATAATTTATAAAACAAAAATTATACAATACAAAATTAAACTTACTTTGATTTTCATAATCTAAATTCTAAGAGTTTTACACATCACATTTTAACATCAACATCAACTTCTTCTTTTTTCATCAAGATCAACTTATTACTATAATTTATTGTTAAAATTTATCATGATGAATATTTCCAAACATGCAAAACACGTGGAGCATAATTTATGGATCTTCCTTATCATAGTAAAAGTTAGCTTGGGTACCTTTTACTATTATTAATTTTCACTGACACAACTATATTAGCTTGGGTACCTTTTACTATGCAAAGGTGATGTACATTGATAGGGTGAGGTCAATAAAATAAAGCTGGGAACTGTTTCAAATGTTTCATAAAGGAAGAGGTAAACTGCTCATTGTTGAATATTAAATTCTTTATAATTATATAATTTAATATGAAATAGTAAAGTAACTGTTTGAATAATTGTTATAAAAATTGTTATTCTTACAATTTTTTATATCATTTAAAAAATATATATTTAATTAAATTTTGTCACGATATATATTTAAAATAATTAAAAAAAAATTATTTCAAAATATTAATTAAAATATAAGAGAAATGTCATAACTTGAGAGTTATGATTGAGAGATTTGAACATGCGTTACATAAAGAAGCACTTAAATTTATAATCTCTTAAAAAAAACACATATTCTTAACCATTAAACCCACTCAAATTATATTTAAAAATAAAAATAAAAACTATTACAAAATACTAAAACAAATGTTAACAAGTAATTAATTCAGTAACTTGAGAGTCATGATTGAGAGGTTTGAGCATGCGTTACAGAATAGCAATATCTAACAACAACTATAGTTGGTTTTACTATTTGAGAGTATAGTGGGCCGATTTGGTTTGGTGCAACTTCCAAATTTCCAATATTAAAAATGTGATATGAAACAAGTTTACAGGTGGTCAGAAACATGTCTGAAAAAGGTTGTTTGATTTCCCATCTCGTGATCTAGAGATCCGAGCATGACAACGATAAAAGTTGAAAAGTCTGCTTTGATTGTATTCAGGCTTTTTATTTCATCCACAGTGGTGCAAACCTTCCTTAATTTTTCATCTGATTTTCAATATAAAAACTGTTAAATCAACGAGAAGTCATTTTCACTGCCAAGCAAGAGAAGGCTTGACTAATACATGTGGTCTGCATGAAGTGGGTGAGCTCTCAGACAAGGTGGGGCAGGTGGGCAGTACAAAAACTTGAATTATTGGGAGGGTAACATTGAAATTGAAAGCAGCTCAGCATCATCATAACCCCATTCTCATCCCACTTTTGCCTGCCTATCTCTCTGCGTTTTTCTTCTGGCTATCCCTCTTTGTCGTTCTACAATTGTTGACAGTGTTGGGAATGGCCAAACCTGCAAGGGTGAGGAACGTTATTGCTTTTACTAATCACTGGAATGATATTTTTGGCAGGACTAAGTCTGGTGGTGTTTGATGTGTTTGTATTTGCAGATGCAGAATCTAGTCACTGGGACTGAGGGATGGGCATGGGCAAGGGCTTGGATGACTATAATTCTCTTGTGCTTTTTAGCTGACCAATCCCACTGTTCTCTGCAACACGTTCGATCTGCAAAGAAAACTGGAAATTCTCTTAATTTTTTGGTAGTTGGAGATTGGGGCAGAAAAGGATATTACAACCAGTCTGAAGTGGCCACTCAGGTTAAACTTGGACTTTTAGTTTTTCCAGTTTTGATCGTTTATTTCTGATGTCAATAGAATCAAATGACCTAATAACATTGTCACTTAGTTTGTAAAAGATTGGCTCAGTTATAATATTTGTATGCCATTGTGTCTGTGGTGGAATCCTGTACTAGATGGGAAGAATAGGAGAAGAGCTGGACATCGATTTCGTCATTTCCACAGGCGATAATTTTTATGAGCAAGGATTGACTGGCACAGACGACCCAAGTTTTGAGGAATCGTTTTCTGGAATCTACACAGCCAAAAGCTTGCAGACGCCATGGTATAGCGGTATGATTTACAAATTACATCATCCATCTATTTGATTTGTGTTGAAGATAGAAATTATATAAAACCTTGGTTTCAGAAGATTGTAGGATTTTTGAAAGCTTGCTAAGGGGCTGTCCTGCCCCAATTGATTGACAGTGTTAGGAAACCATGATTACCGAGGGGATGCGTTAGCTCAACTCAGTCCTTCTCTGAGAAACAAAGATCATCGATGGCAGTGCGAAAGATCCTTCATTCTCAAGTACACCATTTGCCCTCATGGCCTTCAGTCTGGAGGAGGTAGTGCAGATCTTTTCTTCGTGGACACCTCCCCGTTTGTTGATCACTATTGGGAGCCAAGTAAACATCAATATGACTGGAGAGGGATTCTTCCTCGAGAAAAGTATCTCAATCAGCAATTACAGGTATTACACGCCAATAAATGAACAGAGAGCAATCCCCATCTGACCTATAAAGCAGGTTTTTTATTGTATTGAATGGTGGACACATGTAAAGGTTTTAAAGCGGTAACCCTGCAGGATCTGTCAGTGGCTTTGGAGGCCTCCACTGCAACATGGAAAATAGTGATTGGTCATCATACTATTCGAAGCGTTGGCTCACATGGAGACACGCTGGAACTGTTTCCACAGCTATTGCCCATTATTGAAGTAAATTAATCTGATTTGTACATTAACGCTGCTACTGTTTTTGTGATTACACTTTTTAACGTAACTTTTTAAATGGATGTGATTTGTGTTTTGATATATGTCTATCAAGGCTTATGGAGTGGACCTGTATGTGAATGGACATGACCACTGTTTGGAGCATGTTAGCAGCGTAAACAGGTAAGTTTATAAATTGTTGCTGTAAGAAAATAAGGACTCCGCAAAATTTAAACAGAGTTCAGTTCTGATAATAAGGATCTTATGTTGCAGCCCTCTACAGTTTTTGACAAGCGGAGGAGGGTCGAAAGCATGGAGGGGAATGAAACAAGGGGCGAACATGGAGGGTTTGCAGTTCTTTCACAACGGCCAGGGTTTCATATCTGTGCAAATTCAGGCAACGTTGTTGCACGTTGTATTCTATGATGTCCAAGGGAACACAGTACATGAACTGAATTTGCTGAAGGAAGCCTTGTCTGCGTCCTAGAGTTACACAGATCCATGTATATGATCTAGTCATGGTATAAGTTGTATAGACAGGAGCAAAGTCACAGCAATGGCGTTGATGCCATACCTTTATGTTGTACTCCGTCTTAAGGAATTTAGAACGATGATACCGACTTTTCTTTCCTTATCAGTGCCCTTGATTATGGTTCCTCATGAATTAATTGTTTCTTTGGGACAAATTCAACACGGAAGTTATTTTTTTAACAAATTTATCATGTCTTACAGTATTGGAATGGCCGGTTGGAAAGTAGACATTTAAAAACATGAAAGCGTGGCCATAAAGCAGCTTTGAATAGATCTAAAACTTTGGCCAAACCGCTTAGCAACAACTTTGTCCATAAAGCAAGATTTTATCCATCTCGTCGCTAAAGTATAGTAAAGAGAATTTTGAAGATGCTAATAGAATCATTTCCAGTGCTGACTATGGGAGTTACAGAATATAATCTTGAGAAAGAATTTCATAACGGATGGCGTATGCATTTTTAATTTGATTATAAATTTGGGTTAATTAGGTTTAGCTAAAAAGTCAATTATATTATAATGAATTTAAATCTGATTGTAGATTTGGTTGGCATTTCTTACGTTTTGATATTTTTAACTGGAATCTGGCCATATAAATTTGGGTGAAGTTATCCATTTCTATTGTCTAAATTGTATTTTTGAAGGTATTAATAGATTCAGCATCTTGAAAAATCCTGGAGTGCTCAAATTATATAGACTCAACCACTTAAATTTACAGTTTTAACAATTTATGTCCAGATTTCAAACAAAATCTACCTGAAAATATGCCCTAAAAAGAACCAAAACATAGATCTTTAGACTAAGTGGATTTGGCTCATTGAAGAGCTGAACAAGAAAATCAATCATTGAGTTTATGACAGAGTTCTTCAATCATCCAAATCTACAATCAAGTTAAACTCAAAATTGGAATACACATCTTTGACTCATTTGAAAGTGACAAGCTCACAGTTTGTCAAACTGACCTACAGCTCCATGTTTGACTCCACAGGATGCGCCTGCATTTCAACATGTTCCATATGGATCCCAGCTTGCAAAGAACACACAGCGCATTCGTCTTTAGAAAAAGCAGTGGAAAATCCATTCACCAAAGGGTTCCATGGACACAGATGTCATCGGGAAGTGAGAGCGAACCACTTCTGGAGGAATTTGCAAATGGAAAAATAGAACCCCTAATTTGGAGTCGAGTTCCAAATAGTACCAAAATGATGAGATACCATGTAGGCAAAGAATTTTTCCTGTCTCCCTCAATTCAAGTAACGTAACGGCACCACTATTTCCATTGTACAATATTCTCGAAATATGTCTGTTTGTCCTTTGTTTCTTGTCACTTTCTTCTTGCGAGATGTTAATATTCTCCACTACCATGTGCCTCAGCGGCCTCCTTGCACCTCTGCAATCTGCGTTGGACCTCCCGGAGGTCACGTAGAACACACTAGCAGTGCCTACAGTAGCAAGACCGGACCAAACGAGATACAACCAAAAGTTTCTGGACATCAATAGGCCCTGAACATGATCGAAGATCAAAGGTAGGGTCATGAGTGTCAATAAAGTGGGTGTGCTCGTTTAACCATAAATAATATAGCAATATTGTCACCCAACCATAGGCACTAATGCCACCCGCCTGCACCTTGACTTTGACAGATAGAATAATTATGGTAGCAAAACAATAGCCAACCAAGGCTAATGCACCAAGCAAAGATAACCAAAACTGATCAGAGAGTCCAACCCAGAAAAACCGAAAATAAAGATTGCAAAATTGCGGCAGCGGCTGCTCCCCAAACTTGCGCACTACTGGACTTCTGCAGTGCACACAAGTGGATTTCTGCAATTGTGAGAGATCTAGCTCAAATGAAGACTGGCGTCCTATATTTATACTGCTTTTGTCAGGTTGTCTAGGCCGACTTCTCTTTATGGGTGCTAAATACTTAATATATAATATTTTATTTGGCCGGCTTCTCTTTTAGGGTTATATCTAAGTCTTTTCTTGCTTCCGGAATATTCTAATCTCGTCAAAGGTCACAAATGGAGGTTAATAGCTCCTGTAGCTACCATAATATCAACACTCCCTCCTAGTTAGGGAGGTATAATAGGTAATGGTCTTGAGCACAAACAGACCATTCAACTGGTCGCATCATTATAGCCACACAAGCTATCTCATGATTGAATCACGAGCACTGTCATCATTATCCAACGGGTAGCACCGTCATCATTATCCAACTGGATAATCTTCATGATAATCAGTACATTGTCATCTTGATAGAACACAACTGTGTCTATCCATAGTAGTACATAACTACTATCTAGTGGTACACAACCACACCAAGTAGCACACGGCTACTTGATCAGTGACACATAGTCACAGCCAGTGGACCACATCCACCACAGTAGTATACATTTATTGTCCAGAGACATATAGTCTCCATAGCAATCATATCATCTGATATCATCCTGCACAGAAACAATATCATGATATAAACTGAGTCATATGGGCCATTCTTCCACTCACATCTTGTGAGATCTGGAAGAGCATTTGCCTTTAGAAAGTAAACCATCAGCCATGAGCTATCTGGATTATTCTTCTCAAGCATAGAAGAATAATTGTCCTGATTTCTGAGCCTGGACTATTCACCTAACTGGGACATTCTTCCGGCACTAAACAAAGTGCAACCTAGAGAAAATGAGTCTGCCCTAGGGAATTCCTGTCCTTGATTATTGAACCTGGACCATTCACCTAACTGGGTCATTCCTCTAGCACTAAACAAAGTGCAACCTGGAGA
>CBVK0100849082.1:0-13935 GCA_900067695.1 Picea abies | reverse complement strand
CCAAAAAGATGATTTCAAAAGTAGGCCACTGGTATTTTGAAGAAACCAACACCTATATCAGAGTGTTTGAGGCTACTGGTGCACTACACTTACTCCCCATCCATGTCTTGGACTGTCTCATTTCGGGAGAAATTTGTTACCATACCATTTTGCAAGGCTATAATTCCTCTCTGGTAAAGGAAAATAAGAAAGATTTCATACCCTATGGTTTTCGTATAGGGTTTTACATGGTAAAAGACACTGCACATGCTAAACAAGAGGGGTTGAGCCAGCTTGAGTATCATTTCCCCACAAGTCATTTTCACAAGCATGATCCAAAAGGCTTGGTACTCCAGCACACATCACATGTGTCATCATGCTGACCATACGCTCATGATAGATTCGAAGATGAGATATTTACCGAGGGCACTCAAGTCTGGGAGGAAGTGCTTCATAGGAGGGCTAACCCAAATATGACCAAATTCAAAGCAATGAATATGGATGAGCATGTTGAGATAATAGAGCAGACAATTCAAGAAGCTTCCAGGGTAAGAGAAGAAAACCAAGCAACATAAGAAATCGAGGCAAAAATAAGGGGGATATTGTTACTAGAATAAGTTGAAAGAGATATTGCAAGATTTGGGGGAGAGCCCCTACTCAATACTTTGATAGTACCTTTGAGAATAACCCTAGTAGGTGCAAGTGAGGAGGCAAAACCAACTAATTCAAATACAATTCCACCAGAGGAGACCACTGATCAAGAAAACCTCGGCCCTGTGTCACCACAGGCAGGATCGTTGGTGACTACTACAAATCAGCGAAGGTCAACAAGAGAATCAAGTGGGACGGGGATGCCTACTATCCTCATAGATTTAATCACCATATATGATGATGAGGAAGGTTCAAAATCTTCACGCATAACCCCGGTACCAATCACACAAGAAGAGGGGCCAAGGGAAACATCTACTCTAGATTTTGATGTTTCGATCCCACACCTCCAAGAAGGTGACCATGAGGCTAGGAACACTCTTGACACTGTTTTTCCCAATCATCTGAGAACACACCCTCAGGGTGATAACGTTATGAATGGCTTGGATGCAAGTGAACAAGAAGAAGGAATAGAGGAGACAGAAATCGAAATCTTGACGACCGAAATCCCAACTAATGTTGACCCTTCGCCTACCTCCCCAGTTAGGAAAAATACTCCATCAGTCGACGATGACCAACAAGAGGCCAAGTCACCAGATCACATACAAGAATTTCCCCTGCTAAGGAATTACAGGAACCTACAATGGAACATCTCTATACATAAGGAAGCCCATGCAATACTCTATCCTAGGGAAATCAATAGATTCTTGAACCAGTGGATTAAGTCGTCGATATACAGGAAATTGTGTATGACAGGAAAAGGAAAGTTGTGATGAGGAGAAAAATCAAGAAAAGGAAGCTCACGCTCGATAACACACTTCTCATAACCACATAGGAAACATTGTTTGACACAGAAAATGCTAAGATGACTAAGCTAATCGGAGCAGGTATGGCCATAAACGATGTCACTTTAGACAGGGAAAAAAAGGATGAAAGGGAGGTAGCCACCATGAAGAAAGAACTGGACCATCTGCGACATCAAGCAGAATATTACCATAATTCAAGACAGGAAGTGGTACTCTTGAAGAGTGAGTTTTGAGATATGTATGCACAATTCACAAGGGAAAGAGACCTCTTCACCGCTCGCATAGTGGATTTCCAAGAGGATACCCTCATGGGGTTTCCAACCTGTAAAGACATGTAGTGATGGTATGAAAAGGCACATCAAGCTTTAGAACGAATAGACTACATAAGCGAAGTGGAGAAGGGTTGAGATACAGAAGAGCATGGCATCCAAGTGTTGATGGATAACATCATCGCCCGAATAAGGAAGGCAGTTGAACACTAGGTAAGCATGGTCCAGGAACCTCAGCGGAAAATGCAGGAAAGATGGGAAGAATGTGAGAAAAGTTGGGAGAAAATCAATTGAGAAATGAGGAATGTTGACCTACATAGTTTGGTCCACCAGAGGATTTCATCGATTTGCATGACATAGTTAAACAACATGAAGAGAAAGACCTGGCATGGGAAGCAAACATTTTGCATATTTAAAGCATGATCTCAGGTCAAGTGAAGAATTTCATGGAACCTCCGATTAAAGCTCTTGCATTCCTAGAACGCTTGAGTGTCAAACTAGTCAAGTACAAGGAAAGAGAAGTTGAAATGAAGGAGGTCATCTCCACTTTGATGGATCAACACAGGTTCTTTTATGAAAATACATGAGAATATCTCTTCGGAAAGTGGTCAAAGTATGAGAGGAAAAATCCACTTCAGTAAAACCACCAGATGATCAAAAGAGAACATCTAGATAGAGTCTGCCACATGACATTCTCTTAACGTAACACAACTTTAGTAGTTATTTTTATAAATAAGGGCATCGACCTTGGACACAGGGTTGATGGTTTTGGAGAGAAAGACTTTTTCTGAAACTTTGTAAGAAAACTATTTTTGTGCAAGTTATTTTAATTAAGAAGTTTTGTTTAGAACCAAAGACACTTNNNTAAGAAGTTTTGTTTAGAACCAAAGACACTTCTATCATCTAAGGCGTGAACGTGATTGGACTGAGGGGGATTATCTATGTCTTTGGATTCAATATTTTTTGTTGTATTGAGTAAGAGTTGTTGTATCTGTTATTTAAAGTTATCTCATAATGTTGCAATAGTTATTTTATTCTAGTTGATGAATATAAATAGATTGTGTTAACCTGTGATTGATAATAGAGCATTGAAAATTAATTTTTCTTGCGCTAACTTCTTGTCATGTATATATTTTCTTTTTGTAACCGTTATCTCAGACAATGTTGAATGTCTACTAGTCAAACTGGTATTAATGCTGGTTTGAAGTAGTTTAGATCTTCTTCATCTGCATGCTACGGTATAAAGATTATCCTGCAACCCAACCTTTCCCCAACACATAGTTAGATTCCCTATGTCATCTAGTTTAAATCTCTATCTTTCTTTTGTTATAAATGTTATAAAAGAACCAAAAAGAGAACTGCATAGCCTGAAGGAATGCTTAACAAAAAAGACATATATGTCAATCATGATCAAATCCCATCGATAATTCCATCCAGATCACGAATCTGGAGAACCTTACCACTCATCAAATGCTTACTAGTCTAATTGGGCCTCTTAAGTGGGTTTGGTTCCTGTTGTTGAGTTAAAGGGATCTTGAACCCCTCAACAGGTGGTTGGACCCTTACTTTGTGGTTTGCCCTAAATTTAAGCGGACAAACACATTTTAGAGGATTTTTATAAATAAGAATCATTTCTATTTCATTTTAATCATATAGCTCCCATTTGGAGAAGACTCCTTGGCTGAAATTTGCGCCCTTTTTGAGAAATTTTGCTCGTATCTCTTTGATACTTTCTTTTGTGATGGTTTATCTTGGCTATTGGATGAATAAGTGATGTGTTATCTCTTGTGGAGGCTTATTCTTGCATTTGTGGTAGAATTTTCTTGGTTAAGGAGAGTTTATCTTGTTAATGCTTGGACTAGGTAAGGAATCTTTGCTTTGTTATTGCTTCTTTATTGGTTACAAGGTTAATTTTATAAGCTCTTGGGGAGTATAAGGGCATACAACCCAACCAATCCTATCATAATTGTCTTGAATAATTTGTTGTACAAGGGTTACTAGGAGAAGTAAAAGGGGTTACACCCTCCTAGTAGTTCCTTGCTAGTCTTGCTTGCCTTAGGGAGTAAAAGGGTTTACACCCCTAAGGAAGTGGTAAGGATAGCTAATTCATTAAAGGAATCCATAACCCAATAGTTCAAGGCACTAATGTCTTGCATTGGAGAAATAAATCATTGCATTGATATACGTGAAATCATGAGATATTGAAATTGTTTAAATTGGAATCTAGTATTGGTGCTTTAGGCTTGATAAGGCCACTAAGGAGTCTTATTTGGCTAAGGATTTCTTATTGTTTTCATAACTTAAAAGCTACAGTCATTAGGGCTGCAGAAAAATACTTCATAACTTTCAAACTTACTTATTTTCTAACCATCAAAGTTTGCTACAAAGCTACCAAATTAATCTACTAGTTCTTGTAATTATTTTGGGTGGTTTACTTCCAAGTTTTGATGGTTGTATTTTTCTGTTGTAGAACTTGTTTGATACAGCCATAAGGCTATAATAATATCTCTTCAAAACTTGTATCTAACAACCTTTAATTGTTGCTAAAGTATTGCACTATCATACTTGAGTTACACTAGTAATTGCTCGTTAGTCTCTTACACATTTTCTTGGAATTTTAGTGGCTTGTTTAGCAGCTCTTCTTATCATTTCGTTGTTGATTTATATCATTATATACTGCTGTAAATTAGGACAGAAATCTTCACTTGCTTGTCCATTAGATCATTGGGATTTTATCTTGTATTTTCTTATGTCTCAGGTAGGTACAACGATCTTCCGCATGTACTCAAGCACTTGGAAACCATTGACCTTCTCCGAGACTCATTTCTGAGCCATCATCCACTTAGTAGTTTGACCTATAGGGGATTCACTTCCATAACCTAATTTTCCATCTCATTACCCCTTAGGGTCAGCCAAGATTCCCCCCTTGTGTTGGATTTATCCTTCACTAAAGCGAGGGGAGGGTTTATCTGAGGGGATAGTGGGTAGACTCTCCCATAGTTATCGCCATTTCATGGATTGGGTCGGGCTTTTCCCAACATACAGTTTGTGTGATAACAAGTACCTACTACCAACTACCTAGTGGGCCTTATAAAATGGACCCTTTTACATTAAATAACTATCTACTACTATCTAATGTCCCTTATTCAAAGAGGATGGCCACATACATCAATTGACTAACTCCTAGGTAGCCTAAAGTAGGGAGGTTAGGGTAGCACCCTAACAAATGGTAGGTCAGCCTAGTAGTCTCTCCCATAGTTATCACCATCTTGTGGATGATAACATGTACCTACTACAAACTACCTAGTGGACCTTATAAAATGGAACCTTTTACATTAAATAACTATATACTACTATCTAATGGCCCTTATTCAAAGAGGATGGCCACATACATAAATTGACTAACTCCTAGGTAGCCTAAAGTAGGGAGGTTAGGGTAGTACCCTAACAAAAGGTAGATCGGCCTAGAAGTGGGCCTACATGGGAAATGAGTGAGAAATAATATCTATAAGAGGTCAATAGAGTCATTACTACACACATTAAATTATGCTTATTATATTAGAATGTATTTGGGTTATTTAGAGTTCTTCTCCTAATAAAAGGAGTTATTGTGTAACTAATCATACTAATACTTTTTGGTGTTGTGCTCGATGCCCATATTTGGTGTACATTGTGTGTATGTAGTTTTATCATGATTTATTTTGTATTATGTTCATTGCAACCAAGTCATCTAGCTCTTCATTATTGAGAGGTAAATCATTGTAGTCTTCCTTGACCACCAAACCCTTTAGCTTGATGAAACTTTTTTGTTATCATTCACAACGTCATATCCAAAATGTAACTATTAGAAGATAATGAAGAAAATCATAATATCATTTCCATATACTTCAACAATTCACATGCACACTAAAGTCACATGCAGACAATTTTGGCTAAGGTAATTGAATTCCTTGTCTTCTCACATAGTTGACCTCTTAGTTCTAAGAGCCATCAAATACACATTGTCTTGTTTCAATGTCTTCACTATCCAATGTTTTCAAACCGGCTTGGAACCAACCTAATTGGTTGGTCGGATTGGTTCTGGAGCTTTTGTGGTTGGAATTGGTGGTTCCAACTGGAAATGGCCAATTCAATATGAAATTGGTCGGTTTTATATAGGGCCATACGAGGGTGCTTGGGCCCACAAAAAACACTTTAAAAAAACTAATAAAAATTAAAATCCTAAAACCTAAACCTAATTCTAAGCCCCTCCAATTGTTGTTGGACCTTCAGGCTCAGGGGAATTGAGTTATAATCCCATTTTATAGTCTACTGATTTTGAGGATGATGAATCTTTATATGGTTCTTTCATATGATTATATTGTAGAGTCTAATAGTTATTAGTTAAAACTTAATATTATGCTTATTTTTGGATTCTAGAGGCCATTTAGAGCCTCATTGTTTATGTATTTTGGTTCATATATGGATTGCACTTTGTTCTATTTTAGTTATATGCACCTTTACTTGCTATATACATGAGAAAACTCTGCATATTTATGTCTAATGGTTTGGATTCACATTGATGTACCTGAAGATATTTTTTTTTAAAACAAAATTTGAATATTTTATGTATTTTTTGGTTGACCAGTTTTTGTGTTAGGTTTTTTACTGGTTCCAGTCCGGTTTTGGTTTTTGGGTTGATCGGTTTGTCACCAGTCTGGTTCTAATAACATTGACTATCTCCATTGAACTACTGCCACGACCTAGATTGGGGTCCTCTCTCCCTAGAACAATCACAAAAGCAATCACCAAGCAAATTGGGATCCCCGCCCTTGTCAAATTCCAGTGGCACCAAATGTTGGGTGTCATCACCGACCAATGTGTGAGAACCAATGTAAGAGGTTCCCTTAGGTGATTTTCAAACTTGGGTACATCCTTAAAAAATCCCTCAAAATGGTAGGAAATGACCACTTGGCATTTCTGGGATTTTGGAAGTGCTCCATAAATGTTTCTTGGGCATTTCTGGAAAACATGACATGTTTTCAACCAAAAATCGCTGGAAACATCCATATTTTTTTCTCATTTTTATGAGTTGGCAAGGCTCGTGGGCCCCATGCCAATCCTATAACAACAATAAAAACATCCGTTCTGCCCAAGAAAACAATTCATTGAACTTCAAAATGTACAATAATGGATTTGAAGTTAGCTAGGGTTTTCAGAGCAAATTTTGTTTTTAATAAAATCACATGAGAACTCATTTATATGGCAAGGCTCGTGGGCCCCATGCCAATCCTATAACAACAATAAAAACATCCGTTCTGCCCAAGAAAACAATTCATTGAACTTCAAAATGTACAATAATGGATTTGAAGTTAGCTAGGGTTTTCAGAGCAAATTTTGTTTTTAATAAAATCACATGAGAACTCATTTATAACTCAGGGGTTTGGTAGTGCTTATGTGAGATGGGGACTGCTTTTGCGACAGACTTAAAGTGCAAAGATCAAATGTTTTAGTACAGCCCAAGTTAGCTAGGGTTTTCAGAGCAAATTTTGTTTTTAACAAAATCACATGAGAACTCATTTATAACTCATCATTTCTTCCTTAGAGGGGTTTGGTAGTGCTTATGTGAGATGGGGACTGCTTTTGAGACAGACTTAGAGTGCAAAGATCAATTGTTTTAGTGCAGCCCAGAAATTCTTGTGTAGCAGCAACCAACAATGATTTGAAGCAGATTTTGAGTCCAACCAGTGAGCCTTTGATTTCTGTCCATCAAGATTTTATTTGCAGCAGCAACTAGCAGCCATTTTGGAGCTGCTTTTGAGTGCAACCAGCAACTTTTGTGCACCGTCCAGGTTTTGTGTGCGACAACAATCAGCAGCAGTTTACCCTTTCTTTTCAGGCTGAACTGAGGACCTCTTCACACAATCAGATGTATGATGTGGGAGGGCTTCTAAGAGGCAAACCCAAAACTATGATACCACTAGCTTTGGATGTATGATGATGTAGGGCTTGCTGATCTTTTTACATGTAGTGCCATTTTCTAGCATCTATGGAAACTTGAACAAGTTTCCTTTATATTTTGAGTGCCGAGCATCCACCACCTATTAAGAATTGGGATGTTGTGTCATAGTCATTGAAATGTTACTCGCAGTCCGACTGACCCATGATAGCTTCCATTGATCAACACCCCCTTTGAGAGGGAATGCTGACCCATGAGGGGTAAAGATGTTACTTTTGAGGATTTGAACCTTGGTGGGGGCAATAACAACACCTCACATCGCTGATCTGACCCTCTGCTTCATAGTGTCCGGAGAGGAAGAAGGGCGGAAACGGGATGCAACCAGAAGTAGTTGCGTCGACAAAGGCTCAGGCATATGAGTTTGCCAAAAAGTTTGAGAGAGAATTCTTACTTTTCCCCCTTCTTTCCTTAGGCACCATATTAGTTGGTGCATTACTGCTAGATAGCGAAGCCACATGTCATATGACAGGAACACAAGAGTTGTTCGAGAGATTCACAGAGTCAGACTTAGACGTGGATGTGGAACTTGGTGTGAGCACCAAGCATGTAGTAAAGGGAACTGGGACAGTGCCATTCCATATGGAGTCAGGAGGCGTGTTAAGAGTGATGAATGTGCTATGGGTGCCAGAACTCAGGAGAGAGGCGTGTTAAGAGTGATGAATGTGCTATGGGTGCCAGAACTCAGGAGAAGCATGCTCTCAGTCTTAACAATTGAGAAGAAGGGATTTGATGTAGCGTTCCAGGATGGACAGGCGCTAATCAAGCCCAGAAGATCTAGCGCAGACAAAGCAATTGTTCTTGGAGTTAGAGAGAGTAACTTGTATAGGCTAAAGGGCTAGCCTATGCAAGCAATGGCAAGCAACATAGTGGCAAAGAATAAGGAGGAGGTAGCTCTGAAGGTTTAGCAACTCAGAGGGAGTCAACGTTCAGGTTCATGTGGGAAGGAGCAACCTTCCAAGTTTGTCAAGAAGGAGTCATGGTACAAGATAGCCATGCATGATGCTTAGGAGTAGGAGGCTTCTAGGAGCATGTTCAAAGGAAACAAGTCTTCGAAGAAGGGTCCGAATGAGATGGCAGGATTAACTTTTGGTTTAGAGGGAACAACCGATCAAGTGGATTAGAGAGCAACCATGGTAGCGGATATGGTAGCGAAGAAAGAGCCATCTCCAGGTGGTAGAAGTACCTTCCTCGCTAAGAGGGAGTGTTGATGTTTTAGTAGCATCAGACAGGTACTTCCACGTCGGTTTGTGTCTAACATGTGGGAGTCGTCCTCAATGCCTCTCAGGACTTAGGAGATTCACTTTAATAAAGTGAATATTAAAGTGAATGTACTTTTGTTAGTAATGTGAGTTTAATTTAATTAAATGCCTAAGTATTTGGCACTAGTGAATTAAATTAAATCCTAGCGGATTCTAGAGGCCATTCAGAGACTCATTATTTATGTATTTTGTTCATATATGAATTGTACTTTGTTTTATTTTAGTTATATGCACCTTTACTTGTTATATACATGAGAAAAATTTGCATATTTATGTCTAATGGTTTGGATTCACATGGATGTACTTGAAGATATTTTTTTTAAAACAATATTTGAATATTTTATGTATTTTTTGGTTGACCAATTTGTGTGTTCGGGTTTTTACCAGTTCTAGTCTGGTTTTGGTTTTTGGGTTGATCGGTTTGTCACCAATTTGGTTCTAATAACATTGAATATCTCCATTGAACTATTGCCACCATGTAGATTGGGGTCCTCTCTCCCTAGAACAATCACAAAAGAAATCACCAAGAAAATTGGGATCCCTGCCCTTGTCAAATTCCAGTGGCACCAAATGTTGAGTGTCATCACCGACCAATGTGTGAGAACCAATGCAAGAGGTTCCCTTAGGTGTTTTTCAAACTTGGTTGCACCCTTTAAAAATCCCTCAAAATTCTAGGAAATGGTCGCTTGGAATTTTTTGGATTCTAGAAGTGCTCCATAAATGTTTCTTGGGCATTTTTGGAAAACATATGTTTTCAACCAAAAATCACTGGAAACATCAATTTTTTTTTCTCATTTTTATGAGTTGGCAAGGCTTTTGGGTCCCATGCCAAGCCTATTAAAACAATAAAAACATCCATTCATCCTGTTAGTCCTTGATTTTGAAATGATTGTTGAAATATTCTTTTCCATGCCCTATCCTTTCCTAGCATTACTTTACATTTTGTTTTCTTCCTTCCATGCCCTATCCTTTCCTAGCATTACTTTACATTTTGTTTTCTTCCTCTACAGTTTTAAAAGTGTGTTTGCATTATTATTTTTGAGTGTTTTTAACATGCATTAGTGTGATTAAGCATAGAATTAGACTTCTAGGATCTTTCCATCAAGTCAAAAGTATTTTTCTCATTTCAAATTTCAAATTTTACTTATGGGAAAAGGCACTACAATAATAGCTCTATTCTTGTAGTGCCAGGAGTAATCATTATTTCACATGCGCCACTTCACAAGATCATGTCAAAGGATGCCAGAGATCTTATCCTACAAGCCAGTATGATTGATGATTAAAGATCAAAGTCATGTCCTCAGTTTTATACTCGTTCAAAGAGAGTGGTGGTAATATCTTCTACAAGTATTCCTATTATCATATGTTTTAAGTATTGTTGATAGAAACCCTAACCATATCCAGCAAAAGAAAGTTGTTGTTACAACAAGAAACACAAAATTTGAATAAAGTTGGCCCTGTAGCCAAGATCACCAAAGCACAAGAAAAGAAGCAAAAAACAGAGGTAGAGTTGGACACTCATTTGCTTGTTCCAAAAGATGAGCCTAAAGAAAATAAAGGAATCCATATCAGAGGGTCTAATAAGCAACAACCCATACCATCAAAACATAAACAAAAAGAACTAGTTGCAGGTGATAAAGCTAAGAAGGTGAACAAAGCAAGAAAAGTTAAAACAACGGTAAATTGTCCTAGCAGGCCTAAGATTAGGGCAAAAAATAAATTCATACTAAATTAAAAATCCCTTTTCAATCCTTCTCTTAAGGAGGAAAATTTAATTGAGGAAAACACAACAAAAAGAAGAAAAGACAAAAATCAAATACAAGAAATACTTTGTTTTTCATGTTTTAGTCCTTATCTTCAAGAGCCGTTTATAAAAATATGGAGATGAATTATTTGAAACCAAAATAGGTTTTTGTTTTTAACAGGCCCCTTCACAAAAACCTCTCTCGGTTTTTACATAACTATCATATTTGAAGAGGTTCAAATATATCTTTGAGGCCCATTTTTCATAGATTTCACAATGAATGATTTCCTGTTTTAGTGACCAATTTGTGGCGAGGTTTAAAAGCATATGGAGATGAATTTTTGGAAACCAAAAGAATTTTTTGTTTGGAACGGGACCCTTCACAAAAACCTCTCTCTGGTTTTACACATCTATTACCGTTTAGGAGATACAAAGATATTTGTGGACCCTATTTTTCAGGAATTTGACAGATTTATTTTCCTAAAAAATCTCATGGACATCAGTTGATAAGCTACCTCATCCATTCGACTTGGAGATCAGATCTGATCTTCTCCTTGACTATTTGAAACAAGACACTAAATATATATGAGGCAATTTTTGGATCCATTTATTTTTGATCTTGATGAATATGTATTCTTTCTATATAAACAAGGTAGAAGGATAAGTTATGAGAGGGGATTGGAGGGGAACCATTAGCTAGTTTTGAGAAGACATTGTAAAGCAAAGAACTATTTCATCTTGATAATAAATGGAAAAGACTTTTTGATGGTCAAATTTATATTCTTGTCTATATTTCTATCTTTTTCTTACTTGAATGCATGTTAATATTGTGCGAAGCATTTGATTGTTTTTTGTTTGTGAGTAAGTCAGTGGAAATTTTGCTGTTTGCTTACTCTTAATCAGATTTGTTTTCAAGTGCATGTCTCTTTTCTCTTGAATGATATTTGAGATTAAGAGTTTCATATGTGAGTGGACAAATTGAAATCTTACATACTTCTTTATCTTTCATATTCTTTTTCCATCTGATTATTGAATTGACTACCATTACTAAGTCCGTGAGATGCGATTTGCTCTTACTTATTTGAGATTGATGCTTTGCATTGTCGTTGACCCAAACTTTCAAACCATCTCAAAAAATCATTATAAATATTATTCATTAAACCATTGCAATAACTTGATTATGCCCTAGCTTTCCCTCTCACAGTCAAGTGCAACTTTAGGGGCTAACATCTTTTGGTGTCATTGCCGGGGATGGAGGAACGAAGAATTTATCCCTAGGAGAATGACAACGGTCAATTCTAGCTCTTGATGGTGAACATGAGTTGGACATTTTTTCTGATTGTATCATTCACCTGGAAAATCCATGAAGGAAGAATATGTTGGTGACTCCATTGATCCAAGATGTCGAAGGCTATTGAAGTTATTTTGGCACAGAGGTTTGCACCATTTAATTTCTCTGCTATTGTTGGTTTCCCCAATGATGTTCCCACTATATATATATGGGGAGATTTCCTTCCACGGTTCAGAGAAAAGGTTGAGGACAATCTGACACTACATTTGATTGACTTTCATCAATGCATGGATCAACTGAATATCCATCATGAAGAGGTATTGATGAAAATGTTTACGTACTCTTTGGAGGGTGATGCACGTGTTTGGTACATATCTCTTCCTGCTTCCAACATTTCTTATTTAAGAGAATTTCATGTTGCATTCAATGAACAATGTAAAATGTATTTTCCAGTTGAGCTTCTTCTGGTATATTGTTGTGAGCAATGTAAATCAGGATATTATTCGCAAGAAGTTGTTCTTAATACACATGACGAATAAGATGAAGGAGCATTAGATGTTTCTGTTGTTTCAAATGTTGATAAAGGGAAGCCTATTTATGATGAATACCCAGATAAAGTAAAACAGTTGTGTGTCCAATTTTTCATTGATTTTTGTAGCAGCAATGGACCTATCTTTGACGACTATGAATAAGATGCATTCGAGGAAAATGAGGGAGATGAAGAACAATCCACAAATTTGTATTCATCATCGATTGTTATGCAACAATTTCAGAAATCCAGTAATTCAACATATGACATTCTTGAAGAAAGATATGAGGGAACAATTCAACAGAGGCAAGGTTATATTAAGCTTGAAGTTCTATCTCTTCCAACCGATGAAACTATATTGCAGCCCTCTGTTTCCCACAATGATATTGTTGTTGTTAAAGGAATTTTTACACAAAAAATATATCAGCAGTTCTAGCAATTCATTGTTGCCCCTTATTGTAATAAAACAAATGTTATTTTTTTGTTGTTTCAAGGAAATCATGTGGATTATGGTCTCACAAATACAACAGAAATTGCAGATGGACAGTTTGGGTTTTTTCATCCACTGAAATTTTGTCATTTTATATATGATCCATTAGTTGTCTACATGGAGTCAGTGTTTCCAAAGGTTCAAAATTTTGAAACATTTGGAATTAAACAAAAATGCAGTTGTAAGTATGGGCTGCCCATTCATTTTTTGCTGCAAAAATATCAGTTTTTCTATATTTTCTCTTTTACCTACAAGGAAGAAGACCATCTTGTCAGTGAAATGATTTTATGGTTGCATTGGAAATTTTCCTACACATGATCAACATGATGTCAACAAGTTAGGAGAGTAGGATGGTTGAATAAGCTCGCATTCTAGTAGTTTGTTTTTAGCTTGTTGTAGATTAGCATGGATAATTGACTCCATATCCCAATGAAAAAACATTGGTGCATATCCAAATTTTTCTTTTCAAACTGATGGTTGGGTATCCATTTCTTTGGGCTTTGCAGATTTTTTTGGGCACGTTTTGTGGTTTGGATTTTAGTTTCTTTTAGTGGATATGGGTAGTTTCAGTATGCAAGAGATTGTTTTCAATTTTCTAGTTGCAGGGATACAGGTGGCAGTGGTAAATCAAAGCATATTGGCCTACGTGTTCTCGGATCCTCACAGGGAGGATTCCATCCCTAGAAGGAGCCAATGTTAGTCCTTGATTTTTCATTGACCGTCGAAATATTCTTTTCCTTTCCCTATCCTTTCCTAGCATTACTTTACATTTTTTTTGTCTTCCTTTACTATTTTAAAAGTGTTCTTGCATTATTATTTTTGAGTTTTTTTTAACATGCATTAGTGTGATTAAGCTTAGAATTAGACTTCTAGGATATTTCCATCAAGTCAAAAGTCTTTTTCTCATTTCAAATTTGAAATT
>CBVK0100849081.1:0-10045 GCA_900067695.1 Picea abies | reverse complement strand
AATTTTGCTTATGGGAAAAGGCACTACAAGAATAGTGTTATTCTTGTAGCACCAGGAGTAATCATTATTTGACATGCGCCACTTCACAAGATCATGTCAAAGGATGCCCGAGATCTTATCCTACAAGCCAACATGATTGACGATTAAAGATCAAAGTCATGTCCTCAATTTTCTACTCATTCGAAGAGAGTGGTGGTAATATCTTCTACAAGTATTCCTATTATCAAATGTTTTAAGTATTGTTGATAGAAACACTAACCATATCCAGCAAAAGAAAGTTGTTATTACAACAAGAAACAAAAAATTCGAATAAAGTTGGCCATGTAGCCATGATCACCAAAGCATAGGAAAAGAAGCAAAAAACAAAGGTAGAGTTGGACAGTGATTTGCTTGTTCCAAAAGATGAGCCTAAAGATAATAAAGGAATCCAAATCAGAGGGTCTAATAAGCAGCATCTCAGACCATCAAAACAAAAACAAAAGGAACCAGTTGCAAGTGATAAAGCTAAGCAAGTGAACAAAGCAGGAAAAGGTAAAATAATTGTAAATTGTCCTAGTAGGTCTAAGATTATGGAAACAAATAAATTCATAATAAATTCAAAATCCCTTTTCAATCCTTCTCTTAAGGAGGAAAATGTGATTGCGGAAAACACAACAGAAAGAAGAAAAGACAAAAATCAAATACAGGAAATACTATGTTTTTCTTGTTTTAGTCTTTATCTTCAAGAGTCGTTTTTTAAACAATGGAGATGAATTGTTTGAAACCAAAAGAGGTTTTTGTTGGGAATGGGCCCCTTCACAAAAAAATCTCTCTAGTTTTAGACATATATCATATTTTAATAGGTTCGAATATATCTTTAAGGCCTATTTTCTAGAGATTTCACAATAAATGATTTCCTGTTTTAGTGAGCAATTTTTTACGAGGTTTCAAAGCACTTGGAGATGAATTTTTTGAAACAAAAAGACAATTTTGTTGGGAACATGCCCATTCACAAAAACCTCTCTCGGTTTTTACACAACTATCACAGTTTGGGAGATACGAAGATATTTTTGGACCCTATTTTTTAGGAATTTGCCAGATTTATTTTCCTAAAATATCTCATGGACATCAGTTGATAAGCTACCTCATCCATTCGACTTGGAGATCAGATCGGATCTCCTCCTTGATTATTTTAAACAAGACACTAAATACAGATGAGGAGGATTTCAGATCCATTTCTTTTGAATCTTGATGAATATGTATTATTTCTATATAAACAGGGTAGAAGGAGAAGTTATGAGAGGGGATTGAAGGGGAACTATTAACCAGTTTTGAGAAGACATTGTAAAGCAAAGAACTATTTCATCTTGATACTAAATGGAAAAGGATTTTTGATGGTATTCTTGTCTATATTTCTATCTTTTTCTTACTTGAATGCATGTTAATATTGTGCTAAGCATTTGATTGTTTTCTGTTTGTGAGTAAGTCAGTGAAAATTTCGTTGTTTTCTTGTTCATAATTAGATTTGTTTTCAAGTACATGCCTATTTTATCTTGAATGATATTTGAGATTAAGAGTTTCATATGTGAGTGGAAAAATTGAAAGCTTACATAATTCTTTATCTTTCATATTCCTTTGTCATCTGATTATTGAATTGACTACCATTTACTAAGTTTGTGAGATGTGATTTGCTCTTACTTATTTGAGATTGATACTTTCCATTGTCCTTGACCCAACCTTTCAAACCATCTCAAAACTCATTATAAATATTATTCATAAAACCATTGCAATAACTTGTTGATGCCCTAGCTTTCCCTCTCACAATCAAGTGCAACTTCATGGACTAACACAACCCAAGAAAACAATTCATTGAAGTTCAAAATGTAAAATAATGGATTTGAAGTTAGCTAGGGTTTTTAGAGAAAATTTATTTTTTAATATAATCACATGAGAAATCACTTGTAACTCACCGTTTCTTCCTTAGAGGAGTTTGGTAATGCTTATGTGAGATTGGGGGTTGCTTTTGTGACAAACTTAGAGTGCAAAGATAAAATGTTTTAGTGCAGCCTAGAAATTCTTGTGTAGCAACAACCAACAATCATTTGAAGCAGATTTTGAGTCCAACCAGTGAGCCTTTGATTGTTGTCCATCAAGATTTTATTCACAGAAAAAACTAGCATCCATGTTGGAGTTGCTTTTGAGTGCAACCAACAACTTTTGTGCATCGTCCATGTTTTTGTGTGTGACAACAATCAACAACAATTTTTCCTTTCTTTTCAAGCTGAATTGAGGACCTCTTCACACAATCAAATGTATGATGTTGGAGGGATTCTAAGAGGAAAAATCAAAACTATGATACCACTATATTTGGATGTATGATGATGTAGGGCTTACTGATATTTTGACATGTAGTGCCATTTTCTAACATCTATGGAAACTTGAACAAGTTTCCTTTATATTTTGAGTGTCCAGCATCCACCACCTATTAAGAATTAGGATGTTGTGTCATAATCATTGAAATGTGACTTGCGATCCGACTTAATAGTCATGATAGCTTCCACTGATCAACACCCCCCTTGAGAGGGAATGTTGACCCATGAGGGGTAAATATGTTACTTTTGAGGATTTGAACCTTGGTGGGGGTAATAAAAACACCTCACATCGTTGATATGACAAACCCCCTTTTGACATGTTTTTGGTGTCTATGTATGGTCTAGGCTCTAACTTTTGACATGTAATGTTTTTGACATTTACCTAAGAAACAATACACTTCGGGAAAAAATAAAACATAGTAACCATTTCGGGGCTATCTCCAACCATACACTTTCTACATTAATGCCACTTTCAAGCTAGGCTAATAACATGACGAAAGAACCATAGGTGTACTTGCAATTCCCTCTCAAATTTCAAGTAGTTTGTAGCAAGAAAACCCTTAATAGCCCCAACCAATTCAAGGTAAGATATATGTTGGCCACAACAAAATCATGTCCTCCTTGTTATCTCCAACCGAATCAAGGAGATAGTTATGTACGATTTCCTCCTTATTGGCCCCAACTAGACCAAGGAGTAGGATACACTCTTAAAAGTATGCAACAACAAGACTTCTTGCATACATATCCTACTGCAATCTCCTTATAGTCGTTGTTAAACCACTAGCCAAGTGTCTAGGAAAGAAATAAAAATGCTAGAAAACGGCAAAAGCAAAAACTTATAGTCAAGTACATAGACCAAAATACAAAGGTGTAGAATTTGGAACTCCTCATCTCAGGGTGCCCAATATATGGAAATAAGATGGTTGGTGGGGATAACTAAAGCATTGATGCCCAAATATGATATATCCATGATTGGGTGTGAGGTGGAACTTTCCTCGAATCAATGTCTCTCCAAGCATATGTTCTATATTATTGCCAAACAAGGAAAGAGGAAAATAGTTGCTATGATATCCCCCTCCTTTCACAGTCCCAAAACAATCTAGCTCACATGCTCTTTAATTACATTTCTTTATGCAACAATCTCATTAACCTAATAAAGTGGAGAACATTGAAAATATTTTTACACATATAAATACATCCATTAGTTAATTGGGCTATGGAATGTTTCTATTTGAATAACTTCTAACAAAATTTTTACATAGTAACATTACAATACACTTTATAATATCCAAACGAGGTATTGCATCCCCACTCCCTAAATAAGAGCATTGGTGTTAGTATGATCATGTTGGTTAAAAAAAAATGGCTTATTCTATTGCATTGCATGCTCCCATCCCCACTTTGCATAATTGGGTTCAGAATGCTTTTGTTAGACCTTGACTTGTTGGATGACTTAGTTCTACAACATTACGGGGATCTTATTGAGGATGAAAGTAAGCTTAGATCAGAACCCTCCATATAGTTCCACTTGGAACATAAAACAATCAAGAGTGTGGGTAGGATCATGTAGATATCTTTTGAGGAACGAAACGTGAAGGACATTGTGCACTCTAACACTAGGTGAAATTGCAAGCTTATATGCAACAAGTCCAATTCTTTCCAAAGTCTCAGATGGTCCACAATATCTAGCAATCAAGGTAGTACAACTTCCTAATTATAGTGATATTTTGTTTGGATTTACCCACAAGAACACATCACCCACTTCAAATTTTCTTTATGGTCTATGGGTATCAATAGATCTCTTTTGAAGATCTTTGGCCACATTTAAATTATGCTTTATTTTGGAAACCTACTCCATTCCTAAAATAACTCTAGTACAAGTCTAATTCTATCGTCTTTATTGCCTCAAGTCAATGGAGTATTGCATTTTCTTCCATGTAAGGCCTCAAATGAATCTTGTACATCGATGTATGGAAGCCATTATTATTGAAATAATTGGACGTACTCCTCCAAGTTGGATGGTTTTTTCATCACATACATCCACAATATATCTTTAATTAATTGCATCACGAGTTTGGTTTTCCCATCAATTTGAGGATGGTAAGCTATATTGAAGATCAATTGTGTGTCCATTTCTTACATTACACTCTTCTAGGAGTTGGTATCCATAGTTGATATGATTTTCTTTGGCACTTCTTGTAACCTTACAACTAAATTAACAAATATTTTTAACAATATCTCAGTGTTATGCATGGAACAAACATGTATCAAGTAAGATGGTTTAGTCAATTTGACCACAACTACCATAATGGAATCATGCTTCTTAACTGTCTTGCGAAAACTAATGATGAATCATGAAATCTATGGATAAAACCCTCCATTTCCATTTTGGAATTGGTAATAGATAATGTAATCTAGCAAGATGTTGATGCTAAACTTTTTGGCACTAGAAGGCACTTGGGAATGGATTTCTCAACATCCTCCTTTATTTCAAGCTAAAGGAAATTATTCTTCAAAGATGTAATTGTCTTTTGGCATACATTGTGGCAGCTGCACATGGAATATCATTCATTTCCCTCATATGAGCATTCTTAGTTCAAGTAAGTTAGGCACATAGAGTTATTTTTTTATAGTTGAGAAACCCATTTTCCATAATTTATAAACATTTGTACTTTGTACTTTTGTTGAATTATCCAATTGTCCCCTTGATTTCCTTGTTAACTTGGATCTAATATTGATGTTAAACAAATTCATTGAGTATGTTTTACATCACCTTAATTTCATGTGTAGATATTGTGGCCAAATGGTTTCTTCGGTTAAGAGCATCCACAACTTTGTTTTCCTTCCCTTTGATATGCTTAACATCAAAGTTTTACTCACTTAAGAACTAACCATATTCATTGTGTGGGATTGGATGACGTTGAATGTATGAGTATGTTAACTTGTCATGTTTCGTCTTCAATGAAAATATATTGTCCATGCGATAATGTCTTCATATATTTAATACATGGACTATTGTTTCTATCTAGATCACAAGTGGGATAGTTCAGGTCATAATCCTTCTGTGTTTGAGATTTAATGAAATAACATGGTCATTTTGCATCAAGACTCCATTTCCTTCAATGTATGCATCAACACATACCACATAATCTTTGTTAGGGCCTAGGAAATTCAAGATAGGGGTTGGAATAATCATTTGCTTTAGTTTCTCAAAACTTTGTTGGCACTTATTGGTAAATTATTTGGTCTTCTTTTCAAGGGAATTAAAGGATGAGTAATGCTAGATAAACCTTGTTCAAATATACAATAGTAGCTTATAAATCCCATATATAAATTCTTACTTCAAAAGCTTTATTTTGTGGGTTCAAATATTTTTTTTCTTTGGATATGATATATCCTAGACACTAAACTTGCTTTGGAGTAATTTACGTTTTCTTAGCTTAGCATATAGTACTAAACTTTCCAATCTAGAAGCTGGATTTAGGGTGCAATTCCTTAGGTTGATGTGATAGAATAATCTTCCCACACTTTAATACTAACATCGATGATAGTTTCTGTTGGAGCCGCCTTTGTTTTTTGGCCTATCACAATTTTCAATTTGATACTTGAAATCTAAAGTTGATTTTCTTGTTATTGAACCAAACACACATCGCCTTAAACCTCTTCAACACTATCCTTAAAACGACAACTAACCGGGCCAAACTTGAACAATCATGGGTAGCCATTGAACGAGACATAACTATTCAAGAGAAGTTCGAAGCCAAACAACCCCAACAAAGAAATCTCCCTTAGTTTCTTTCTCCGAAGGTTGACCTCCTCCCTGCTCCATATCCTAACCACTTTCGGATGACTTGACACTGTACTTTTGAGCCTTAAGTACAGACTCAGGAACAACAGTTTCTATGTCACTTGTTTTGGGTCCTCTTTACCTCGTGGTTGTCATCTATGTGATGTCTCTAATTGCAAGTGATTACTACAGTGGCATGTCCATAGGTTGGGATCTTGTTCCACATTAATGTACTTACTCTTACTCTTGCCACATGTGTGTATGTTGGGAATAATATCACATGGATACCAACTATGTGGTAGAGGTGGTTTATGATTCATGAGGCATTAACCACTCCAAAATCTTTGACAATTTTAAAGTTTGCTTTGGGGTGAAAGGGTGCAAGTCCATGGTTTGATGTTAAAGCATCCTCCTTCACCTCCAGTACTAACATTTCCGATGACTTCAGTTTCATGCCTTGCAATCGCTCTTTGGCTTGTGGTTGTTTCCTATGTGATGTCTGTAATTGCAAGCTATTACTACATAAACATATCACTATGATGGGATTTCATTCCACCTCAATATACTTACTCTTACACTTGTTGTGTTTGTGTGTGTTTTGAATAATATCACATGGATACAAATTGTGAGAGAAATGGTTATGAGGCATTACCCACACCAAAATATTTGCTAATTTGAAATTTTTCTTGGGGGTGCAAGTCTCCTAGTAGAAGTGATAACATCCTTCATCACTTTGGCACTAATATTTTTTATGGTTTTGGTTTCGTGACTTGTGGCCCTTCGGTAGCTTGCGATTGTTATCTATGTGATCTTTGTAATTGCATGTTATTACTATAGTGGCATATTTTTATGATGGGTTTTCATTTCACATTAATATAATTACTCTTACTCTTTACATGTGTGTTTGTGTTGGGTATGTGCGTTTTGGATAATCCCACATGGATAAGAATTGTGACACAAATCCCATGGACATTGGTTGGTATAGCTCCATGCAACGAGCTAATTGGGCTTGTATTAATGTGGATACTTTTGTTCAAAACACTCCCAAGTGGGTGAGGATGAGGTCAAGTGCAAGTATTCGGTGATTTTGATGGCATAGAAACATCCATCATAGTGAAAAAGCTATAAGAATTTTTCCTCCCCCCAAAACAAAATTGTGAGGAAAAGGTTGTTAATGAGGCATAAGCCACATCAAATGTTAGATTTTTATTGTGTTGCTTAGTATTTTCCTTGGTATGGATTTGTAGTGATGCATATCCATATAATTATAACTCACTTCATCAAAGATCATCTTGAGTTTGTGCATGAGTTTGTGCATTAGTCTTGGAAGAGATAATATAAGAAAATATTATTTTATTAATGCTCGAATATCGACCTTAAATAGGTCAATGTGACTACAAAGTACAATAGTGTGGGATATGAAGTGGGAGTGAAAATGTTGCTCCTATAAAATCATGATAAAAACATGCCTAAACTATGCTAGACAATATCTTAGTCTAATCCCATGGAATAGAAAAACATTGTGGTAACACACATACAATCAAGTACTGCTAAAAACCCAATAACAAAACCTTCAATGAGGGTGGAGGGTATGTTGTCTTTCTTGAGGAGCATTGATCAACACCCTTGATGCTCTCTCTACTAACATTTGAGGCCGAAGAGAAGAATCTCATGATAGATGATTGATTGGAGTATTCAAAAGAGTTGAGAGATCTAGTCTGAGATATCTTTTGATGTCCAGATGATGTAACCTCGTGTCAAGATCTAAAGGAAGTCTCTTGTTTGTTGATTCCATGTGGACTACCCCAAGATTTGAGGAAACACCCCTGTCGGGCCTCATTGGACAATCCCATATGGCATCCTAGTGTTACGGAAATATTCCTCTGCAGACAGGTGAACTTTCCCTTGGATTACAGACCCCTCTACCAAGACAGAAAATTACATTTGGACACTACCATTCCTATAGATTTATTTTATCCATCGAAAAAGAGAGAAGAAGGGGAAGTATTATGTACCTCATTTGCGACGTTTTTCCAAACTGCTCCAATCCGCGAGCTCCAAATAGTACCTACAATGGGTAGCAAGAAACAAACGACTATCTCCTACTCTAATGGATTAGACAAAATCAATCGATCTATGAAGATTAAGACAAGCATAAACAAGCACATGTAAACATGTACTTGAAGAAAATAGGCCAATTATATTAATGAGAACTTCAGAAGGAAACTTACAATCTTCAGATGATGTTGCAATGGCCTCTCCAAGTCCTCCTCGTCCAACCCTTACTCGAAATATCCACAATCAAAATAACAACGCTTTGCTGATTTATCCTCCTTTTCACCATGGGAATGCCTCCATTTATAGGCTTTGAGAGGCTCAACTACCTTGGGTATATTTGGAATTAGTTGAGGATGTGGATCCAATAGTTGTGATATTTTCCTTAGATGCATCCCTAGAGTTATATTCAAGCCAAACTAACCCAATCCATCAATAGTTGTCTTTAGAGAAAAGTGGGATTTCTTCCAAGATTCCCTCAACCAAATCAACACTCCCTTAAAATGGACAACGGAGTGATGTAGCGATCCCCCTGATATGGACAAGGAGAAATATATCTCCCTATGTATGAGTAGGGGATCGTTGATATTCCAAAAATCCACCAAGATGAGTAAATCCCTAGTAATAATACTTGTTCCAACTGTCAGATGATGGGGCTTCTTCTTCTAACATGTTTCAGGGGTTGTAGCAAGTGCTTTCATGGTGTCGTTTGAGATATGATACTTAGGAAAAGTGAAGGTGACACTTACGACACTTGCGACAATAAAAGTGTGATACTTGCGACACTTACGACACTTGCGACATTGTCAAAGTGAGGAATTTTTATGTGTAATAGATTGCCCCCAAAAGTGTGAAGTCAGAAAATGAATGTTGATGGCCGAAACACATTGTATATTCTTCGAAGCAAGGGTATGGATTTGGAGAACCTGGTAGAAGCTGTAGTCAACCATCAAACAATGTTAATATGTGTTCCATTCCCAAGGCAGGTATACCTATGCTCGGAATACAAACGACTCAAATCATAGCCACCAATAAATACAATGTGGATCCATGATGATATTCACTAAGGAGATGGCCACCAAAGATACAATGTGGATCCATCTCTTTATGACCTGACTTGATCACAACCACAAAAGAATACACAGTGGAGCTGCGATGTGATAAGAACATAGCCACATATAAATACAAAGTGAATCTATGCTAAAATATGTATATTAGTCAAATAATCTCCATTGCAACCTGGGAAAAGTGTATATGCGGATGAATACTCAACCCAAGGTCTTTGTCCCAATCCTATAAAAATACAATTATATCCATGTGAATATATTATTTGATGTTGAACATGACAAAAACCACTTGATTACCATTCATTGAGGTATACCATTAACAAGTGCGAGAGAAGTCACCACTGATGTCGATGATTCTCAAGGTACTTTTAAAGTACAATCCAACGAATGTGAATAATGAGATGAAGTTGAACACTCATGGAATTAGTTGGTCAGGGGTCATTGATGTATACCCACTGTAGAATGAGAGGAGGCATGCCATTGAGCCATGCAAGTCCCAAGATACTCATGTGTTCCTCTATTTTCTAGATAATTTGTTGAAGTCGATAGGAAAAGTCTCGTCGAAGGATTGCATTGATGTATCCCCCATCAATCGACATGAAACTCGTCACAGGAAAGTGATAAGATATATTGGATGAAAATGGACTGACACAGGTGTTAGTCTCTAATTTTGTCTTGGTTTAGTGAGAAACCCCTCTCCTAAACCCTCCTTACCCATTCCTCATTCTCCGTTTCTAGTTGTTTTCCATTTTTAGATTTTGGTATTTCGTGGTTTGCATTATAGT
>CBVK0100849058.1:0-12681 GCA_900067695.1 Picea abies | reverse complement strand
TCATCAAGGGAATTTGGGGTTATTTGATATAATGACCCTCCCTTATAGTTTTCACATTCTTTCCTCTAGTGATATCATGGCCATTACTTTCAAGCCTTCACCCCCACAGTCAGTTATTGACAACTCAAACAATAATACATTTACACTGTCCATATGCCTTAGCATGGTAAATCCTATTTTATGATTAATTACATGCCGGGGGAAACAGGGGTGTTACAATAGACCACCAACAGGTTATTTTAGGTGGCATGGTTTTCATTGATTAACAATGATAAGTGAACCCACATTCGCAAATACTAGCCAATGATGGTTGATCGCTGAGTTATGATAGGGTGATAGGTTTTGCCACCTTCAGAGTTTAAAAAAGAAAAAAGAAATCACTTATCTTATAATTAATTAACCATTGTGTTAATAGAAGGTATCATGTATTGTCCATGTCTTAATTGACATAAGGATCATTGTATATCATGTTTTATTGAAAGTTGTTTTCTACAACCTAGTGTGAAGGAGATATGTAGTTCCATATTCAAAGTGGAGTTGACAAGTGACATATATCTATGAACAACAAAAAATTATTTCAATGTTGGTTTAAGTAAAATATTTCAATGTCATGTGGTGCAGGGGGGTTCTTTTTTTAGAAGAAGAAAATTTCATTATCCTGAAATATGCAATCCAATAAGGAATAGATAACCAAGTTGAATTTTACAAGGAATTGTCAAATTAAGGTGATGGGAGATCCCAAGTTGCTAATGGGCTAGGGAAATAACAAGTGCCAAATTGAGAATTCGAACCTTAATCCCATCATGATCGAGGTTTGAGAGGTGAAAATAGAGATTTTTGGAACAACTTTCTCGTGTATTTATAGAGAATTTAATATTCAAGATGATCACCTCTCTAAAGAAGCATTATCCTTACAGGAAGAGACCCTTGCAAAACAAGAGTTCAATGGAACCAAACTTGTTTCGAAATCTATGAGGTTTCTCTATTGATAGAATGGATAGGCAAGTATAGGACAAAGTCCTTAGTGTTGAAAGTCTAAGTAAGGGCCTGAAAAGGTTTCTTATTGTTTTTATGTAATGTAGTAAAACTAAATGATAGGTCAAAAAGACCCCTGGACGGTCAAGCTTTTTTGGATCAAAAGTTTAAAAAATGTATATTTTGATTTCATCTCTTAAATATCAAATATAATGATTTTTTTTGGGGGGGGAGCAATGATTTCAATGTTAACTTTAAGTAAAACCAATTTATAAGAGCTTAACAACATCCTCCTAAAATCAAAATAGGATGTGAAAAAAAATGTATATTTTGATTTCATCTCTTAAATATCAAATATAATGATTTTTTTTTTGGGGGGGGGGGCAATGATTTCAATGTTAACTTTAAGTAAAACCAATATATAAGAGCTTAACAACATCCTCCTAAAATCAAAATAGGATGTGAACTACATCTTCACTTTGAAATATATATATATATATATATATAACTTTTCCGAAGAAAAAGATATTTATATTCAAAGAGAGAATATGCAAGCATCTCTCTAGAGTACTAATCAAGTGAGCTATCATACAATTAACAATAGGACCATCTATATTGATTATGCATTCTTCCTGAAGGGAGATCTATACACCAACAATACATCAGACTGACTGGAGGATATATCAACAAAGCATATTACAAAAATTACAAGCTCTGCATTGTCAAACTGACTATTAGACTAAGAACTAGAATTGAAATTCCATGGACTCTCGTTCTACTCCATTATTATATTCATAAAAGGAAAAAGACCCATCCTCTAAGAGGAGAGCTTGTTTTGAGAGTGCATCCGCTTGATTGTTCAGCTCCCTGTAGATGTGTGAGAATGAAGTCCATTCATATGACTAAAGGGAGGTTTGAATTTCCTAAATCAAATACTTCAGACGCACTACTACAACTTTTTTTGTTTTTATTGGCCATCGACGACAATCTTTGAGTTGCCCATCACTTGCATCTTCTTAACATGATGTTTGGTAGTGAAATATAGGAGCATCCATAAGGCTGGGAACTCAGCCTTCATATTAGATCATCTCCCTAGAGCATATCTCACATGAAAATAGTGGGATGAGTTGAGGTAAAGAACCACACCTATATTGCATTTGGGAGGGAAGCCCTAGTTGGCTCCATCAAAGAACCGCCAGGGAATTTCAAATTCTAATTAAGGTAGTACGGGCAACCTGGGAGATTTTAATTTATTTTCATTTTTATGCTCAATGGATAATTTTTCAACAAGACGTGTCGACACCTCTGTTGGAATAAATTTTTCTTGGAAAATATAAATATTCTAAGCCCACCATACTCCATAAACCAAGTGACAAGGGACAGAATTGAAACACAACATTAAAGCATCCATTAACCATTCTTGGACACATTCATCAAGCCTCGTCTTGGCCCATTGAGCCTTTGGTTTAAATTTATGGGTGATACAACTCCAAACTTCCTTAAGGTAAGAACAATGCACAAAAAGGTGGTTGGTCGTCTGAGAGTCATCTTTGCAAAGCGAACACCTATTCAGGCCTATCCAACCTTGTTTAAGGCCATTTTCCCAGGTAAGCAACTTATTCTTTAATGCTAACCACAACAAGATCTTAGATTTCAAAGGCCTGTGAATATTCCATACATGTTCCCTCCATCAAACTTTCTTCCCTTAAAACTAAAGTTCCAACTAAGTAGAATAGCCTAGTTTCATCGAATAGTCACATGTTAAGGAATTTTTGGACCAAGTCAAGGAGTCGTCCTCGTCCCCTAAAAGCTTGATGAAATCTGTGCATAGTTTGCTAACATACTCGTGCCATTATGTCGCCAACTCGCTATCTAAACCTAACTTAGCTTCAGACTTCCACCGCCTCCTTCCAACCTCTTGATGATTCTGTGACTGAGCATCTCAAAGGGAGTAAAAGCCTTGGCCATGAAGGGCTATCAGAAGGTTATTGAAAAGATAGTATCCATCATTCACATCTATCCAGGTATCTTCGTCGAGCCAAACCTTCCTACCATTCTCTATTCTCCAAATCGTCCAATTGTCGACCAAGGGAAAAGCATCGACCAAAGATTTCCATACCAAGGAGTTGTCCTTAGTTGACTTCTTGGGCTAACAGAACCAATATTCAATAGAAACTCCTCCTAAGTACTTTGATCTCATGAACCTGCAACACAGAGAGTCAATAAAAGTGAGCCTCCACAAATTAGTATCCACAAGAGATTGAAAGAAGAGATAAATGTTTTTGACTCCCTGTCGACCTAAATGTTTTTTACTCCCTGCCTCCACACATACACACACACGTTTTTATCACTTTGTGTACATATACTTAATGGCTCATGCAGGAAATATGTTAGTGCATTGAACAAATACTACTTCCTTTCATAATTCCCAAGCAAGCTTTTGATTAGAATATATTAATCTCAAGGGAATATCCACATATTATTACCTTTATATAATATTGTTGCACATAAAGTATATGTACACAAAGTGATAAAAAAATGTGTGTATATGTGTACATATACTTAATGGCTCGTGTAATAAAGATGTTAGTGTATTGAACAAATACTACTTCCTCTCATAATTCCCAAACCTCTGAGTAGAATACATTAATCTCAAAGGAATCTCCACATATTATTACGTTTATATTATATTATTGCACAAAAAGTTGGTTTTTTTGTGGAGAACATTTGTGGTTTGTTTTGACTCATTCATCAATATATTATTTATATAGTTTAAATAATATGTGTTTGACTAAGGTGGAGGTGACGAGTTGGAAAATGAAAAACTCATATTGTTATATATACAACATAAACACAATACAACTCATAGATTACACATTTTACAACAGTTATGGTGGCATGTTGGAAAATGGAAAAACCCATTATTGATCAATGCATTGAGACAATATATGTAATGTAAGACATCATTGAGTTGTGTTCTTCCATTGACATCGGCATAAACCATTTACATAAACCCAAAGTAGTGGACAAAGAGAGTGCTCATGACAAGGATATGCTAGGATAGTGTGAATTGGCATCCAATCCTTGTAATTCTAAAAGAGCGTAGATAATATGCTTTTCTTTGTTAATATGAAAGCATGCCAAGACTAATTATTGATATTGATTTCATTTATATCATAACATCCATTTAATCATGGAATTTTGTTGACACAAGTCTCATAATTGAAATGTTTAAATGATTTTGAGGTTTGCATTAAAGATGTTTAGGGTTTCCACGGGTCAAAAGAAATCCAAGTACGAAGATCTTCTTGACTTTTCAAAACATAATCCAAGGGGCTAGATACGGATATCTTCTTGACTTTTTGTTAAGTTTATTGGCCCCAGTCCTTCCGTAGATTTTGTACAAGACCACAAGGGGCTCGAAGAAGCAAGGGAACTCCTATTAATCCCTAGAAAAAGCCTCATGTTATGTATAAAACCCCTTATTAAGCCCTATATATTAAATTATTACATTTCTAGTGTTATATTTGTATGTAGGCTAGAACCCTTCATTGTAACCTTTCAATATAATTGTACCCTTTGTCTCCTATATATATATATATATATATACCTAGGAGACCTAGTCTTAGGATCATCTTATATAGTATTTTGAATTCGATATATTGTAAATGGAGGTTTTCCCCTCGAATTGTATTGTATTCATTGACTTTTTATCAATTTTAAGGCGTTGGATCATAACATTTGGTATTAGAGCATTGGTCATAGGATTTTGTTGCTTCAAGCAAGTCAACTTGGAATTTTTGCTATAACTTCTTTTATCAGACTATTAAAATAATCAAATTTGGATATTACTAAGGAAACGTATCAAAGTACCTTTGTTAAATATTTCAGGTTTCCGGTCATTATAATTTCGGAGATATATCCTATGGAAGATAGGGTTTTTGACTCATCTAAAAATTAGTTTTAAATGAGTCCTCTTGGTATTTTCGTTATAATTTTTTCTTTGGGAGGTTTCAGATAATGAAATTTTGTGGAGACCGAGGAGACATCTCCTAGTATAGGTGGTCAAAATTTCAAATTATGGTTCACTACACTTTCGGATATATAATCCATGGAATACAAGGCTTATGATTGATCATGAAATCCACTTTAAAAAGTTGGATTGGCATTTTCGTTGTAACTTTTTTTTCTGTCATTTTTTCGGCTATAAAATTTTCAAAATCCCGAGGAGACATAGTGAATTACATTTGACAAAATTTTCATATTTTGAGTCATTAAAATGTGTGAGATAAATATCTTGGAAGTTGGGGTTGTTTACTAATCCTTAAATTAGTCTTAAACAATACATTTTGGTATTTTTGCTATAACATTTTGTCAATGAAGGTTCAAACTATGAAATTTTCAATAGTTTAAGAAGTCATATCAAAATACTACAGGCTAAAATTTCAGATTTAGAAGGGTTCAAGGTTCAGAGATATATTAGGACAAAGGTCAATCATACTCCAAATTAAGGGTTTGAAACATACGTAACTTACAAGTGGCATAATTTTTTATTTGAAGATCTATTTTTGGTGATTCAAAATTTGTGATAAAGAGGAAAAAGAGGATCATTATCGTGTGTTCACATGACAAAGGTTTATACAAGAAATAATATTGGTACTCCCCATAAAAACTCAAGCATGACTTGTGAAGAAAATGAAGACTTTGAAAATAGGCTAACCAAATTAAAGAACCAAGTTGATGAAATGAGTGTCAGTATGTTGAAACAAGTGGATTTAACACATTCTCAGGAATACCTTAAAAGAGAATTGGAAGATCAAATGCAAATGAAAATGGATGAAAATAATAATAACACGGAAAAGAAGATGGATAAAATGGAAAAGAAGATGGATGAAAATATGAATGACATGAAAAGGAAGATGGATTAAAACAAGGAAGAGATGAAAAGAAATATGGAAAAAATCGAACAAAATATTATGGAAGCCTTGATTGGGAGGTTACCTAGAATTGATAAGGTGTCTGAAGGGACTCATGAAAATGAAGGTAGTGTTCAGGTCGAACAACTTTCCAATAATAAGAATTTTCTAGGGGGATTTAACTCCAATATTGGAGTTACTTATGGAGGGTCTCCAAAAGGAGTGAACCTTCCAAGGGTTGAGTTAAGGAATTTTGATAGAGCAAAGGTCTTTACCTAGTTGAACCAAATGGAACTATATTTTGATATACATAATATTATGGATGATAAGCAAAGGATTCACATAATAACATTAAACTTTGAGAATAAACCATATCAATAGTATCAATGGATAGTTAAAAGGAAGTTGCCTTTTTATCATTATACTTGGGGTTTATTTACAGACTTAGAAGCACAATATAGGAAATTTTGGGAACATGACTACTTCATTCAATTGACAAGAATCAACCACTTAGGTGATATTGAAGATTATAATTTAGAATTTCAAGAATTGACCACAAGGGTGGATAACATAAGTGATGAACATTTGTTGGAAGCTTATATGGGTGTATTAAAACAAGACATTAAAAATGAGATTTTCCTAGTACACCCTACAAATATTATGGAAGCTATGCAATTTTCTCGTCATATTCAAGCTAAGAATAAAGCTACACACAAGTCCACCATTGAAGCATACGTAGGAAGCATAGATCATTTTTGGGTTCATGAGACAACCATACCTCAACCAACAAGGTTGACACCATAACAAATGGATGAAAGAAGAGCAAAGGGACTATGTTTCAATTGTGACAACAAGTACAGTAAGGGGCATAAATGCGGTAAGAAGAAATTATTCTATGTAGATTGTGAAGAGGAAGAAGATCAACAATTGGAACCATCACAAGATCTAGATCTAGAAGATACTACTCCAACAATATCTTGCCATGCATTGGATGACATCAATACTCCACAAACCCCCAAGATACAAGGATACATCAAAAAGAAAAAGGTATCAATGTTGATTGATTCTGGTAGTACCCATAACTTCATCAATTACAAATTAGCAAAAGATCTCTATTGCTTTGTATTTCAAGCACCAAAGTTTCAAGTAATGATTGCAGATGGAGGTACCATAAATTGTTTTGGGATCTCGGAAGTGCCATAGTATTAAGCTCAATATGGGGGATTGTTTTTGGGATAGTCCCATGATTTCCATCCAAATGGGTGGTGCTAATGTTGCATTAGGGGTCGAATGGTTACAATCATTGGGAATGATGGCCCTTAATTTTCAAGATCTTTTCATGAGATTTTCATCAAAAGGCAAGGAAATTGAGCTTAGAGGTATCCAAGGGAAACCCTATAAGGTGATAAGCTCTAATAGCATGATAAAATTACTCAAAAAAGGACACCATGGTGTGATTGCACAATTGTGCTCACTAGATGTTCAAACATATATATCCTCTCCTCCATTGGATCTCCAAATAATTATCAGCAATCATTCCAAGGTAATTGGAGAAATGCCAAAGGGTCTTCCACCTACTCGAGATCATGACCATGTTATTCATTTGCAACCAGGAAATGTACCTCATAACATTAGGCCTTACAAGTATCCATATGCACAGAAGAGTGAGATTGAGCGTATGATCCAAGAAATGTTAGAGGCCAACATCATTCAACCTAGCCAAAGTTATTTCTCTTCACTAGTGGTGATGGTTACGAAAAAGGATTGTTCATGGCGGATGTGTCCAGATTATAGTCAACTCAACAAAATGACCATCAAAGATAAGTTTCATTTTCCTATCATTGATGAATTATTAGATGAATTTCATGGAGCAATTTTCTTTATTAAATTGGATCTTCTTTCAGGATATCATCAAATAAAAATGAGGCAAGAAGACATTCCCAAAACAACTTTTAGAACACATGAAGGTCATTATGAAGTCTCGCGATATCGCGAGGTCCGATTTCCTGAGAAAAGGGAAGGGGAGATCGTCGAGGGAATAGCGGTGGGTAAAGAATTCCCGAGGGGAATTGGAGGAGCATTCACGCTCTTCGGGCCTGAGAACAAAGAGGTCTTGGTGGAGCGACTGTTGTCGAGAGTGGTTGCGTCACAATATCATGAGCCTTCTATTCATTTGAAACCAAGAAGTGTAACACCTAACATTAGGCCTTACAGGTATCCATATGCACAGAAAAGTGAGATTGAGCATATAATCCAAGAAATGTTAGAGGTCGACATCATTCAACCTAGCCAAATTTATTTCTCTTCACCAATAATGATGGTTATGAAAAAGGATGGTTCATGGCGTATGTGTCTAGGTTATATAAAACTCAACAAAATGATCATCAGATATAAGTTTCCTATTCCTATCATTGATGAATTATTCGATGGATTGCATGGAGAAATTTTATTTACTAAGTTGGATATTTGTTTGGGATGTCATCAAATCAAAATGAGGAGGAAGACATTCCCAAAACATCCTTTAGAACAAATGAAGGTCATTATTAGTTTTTGGTTATGCCATTTGTACTTACTAATGCACCTTAAACATTTCAAAGCTTGATAAATTCTATTTTCAAACCCTTCCTTAGAAAATTTGTGTTAGTATTATTTGATGACATACTAATCTACAACAAATATTGGGAAGAGAATGTACAACATGTTGACATAGTATTACACCTATAAGAAGAACAACAACTTTACACAAAGCCTTTCAAGTGTACCTTTGGAGTCCAAGAAGTGGAATAATTGGGTCATATTATAGCTCATGAAGGTGTAAAAGTGGACCCTAACAAAATTAAAGCTATAAGGGAATGGGAAATTCCCAAAACCTTGAAGAAACTTAGAGGATTATTAGGATTGATAGGCCATTACAACAAGTTTTTCAAGAACTATGGTCAAATACTAGCACCTCTAACAACATTATTAAAGAAGGAAACATTTTCTTGGATTCAAGAAGTAACCAAATCTTTTGAGAAACTTAAGGAGGCTATGTGTACAACTCGTCTTGGCCACACCTAACTTCAAAAATAATTGGTGCAGTTTTAATGCAAGAAGGAAGGCATCTTGCCTTTGAGAGCAACCGACTTAAAGGAAATACTTACTCAAACCCATTTATGAAAAAGAAACATTGGCCATACTACATGCAATTAAGAAATGGTGCCCTTACCTAATAGTTGGCCATACTACATGCAATTAAGAAATGGTGCCCTTACCTAATAGGAAGACACTTCAAAGTAAAAACAGATCATGATAATTTGAAGTACTTCTTGGAGCAATGATTATCTTCAAAAGAGCAACAAAAATGGGTTACAAATATGCTAGGTTATGAATTTAAAATTATCTATGGAAACAAAAAACATAATGTTGTGGCAGATGTCCTTTCAAAGAAAGAAGAAGAAACAAAAGGTTTGCTATGTGCTATTTTTATTCTACAATTTGATTGGGTGGAAGAAGCAAGGATATAATGGAAGAAAGATCAATAGGTATGCAAGATCATTCAACAACTACAAGAGGGCCCCAGTTCATTAGATAATTTTGTATGGAAGAATGACTTGATATGGTATCAAGATCACTTATATTTATGTAAGAATTCCCAACTCAAACAAAAGGTCCTCCTGGAATTGCACACTTCTCCTATAGGAGGACATTCAGAATTCTTAAAAACATACCACAGGATCAAGAAGGATTTTTTGGGGGAAGGTCCTAAAACTGATGTTCAAAAGTTTGTGTCTGAATGTGTGGTCTACCAACAAAATAAGGGAGAGACAATCAAGATGTCAGGTCTCCTATAACCATTAGCTATACCAAGTCAATGTTGGGAAGAAGTTTCAAAATATTTTATTATAGGTTTACCTAAACCTAAAGGAAATATTTTCATCATGGTAGTAGTGGATCGACTGACAAAGTATGCTCGTTTTTGCTCTCTTTCTCATCCTTTTAAAGAAAGTACAATAGTCGCAACATTCATGGACACATTTCAAAAGCTACATGGAGTCCCCAAGATCATTGTAAGTCACAGAGATCCAATTTTCACTGGAAAATTTTGGACTGGATTATTTTCTTGTTTGGTACTCAATTAGATCACAACTCATCTTATCGTCCTCAATCTGATGTGAAAACAGAGATTGTGAATAAATGTCTAGAAGGATATCTTCATTCCTTTGCATATGATAAACATACAAAATGGGTCACGTGGTTTGCCTTGGCGGAATGGTGGTACAACACATCCTTCCATACTTCATCAAAAATGTCCCCATTTGTGGCACTTTATGGATATCATCCTCCATCCATCACATCACCCTTGAAAGGGATTGCAAAGGTTCAAGCATTGGAGGATCACATAGGGAACCAACAAGAGGTTCTCAAACTATTGAAGGACAACTTGGTTATGATGCAAAATAGGATGAAACAACAAGTCGATCAACATCGCAGTGAAAGGGAATTTGAAGTGGGTGATTGGGTATTTATGAGGCTACAACCATATAAATAGATGTTCCTCAAGCAACAAAAGAAGGAAAATAAAGTAGTACCCAAATATTATGGCCTCTATAATGTTTTGCAAAGGATTGGAAGTATGGCTTACAAATTGGAGTTGCCTCCATCTTAACATGTACATCGAGTCTTCCACGTCTCTTTCTTAAATAAGGTAGTTGGCAACAAGATCCCAATCCAAATTATTTTACCAGAGATTAATCAAGAAGGGAAAATCATACTAGAACCAAAAACAATACTTGAAACAAGGATTAAGTAGCCGAGAAATCGATCAATTATGGAGTAGCTCATCAAATGGAAGAACTTACCAGTGGAAGAGGCAACATGAGAAAATGAGTTCTTCATGCATAAACACTTGCGGTTAGTCAAGTGTCGAGGACAACATTTTTTTGAAGGGGAGGGGAATGTTAAGCTCTAGACAAATCCCCATGTTATGTATAAAACCCCTTATTAAGCCCTAGTTATTGGATTATTACATTTCTAGTGTTATATTTGCATGTAGGCTAGAACCCTTTCATTATAATTGTACCCTTTGTCTCCTATATATACCAAGGAGACCTAGGCTTAGGATCATTTTATATAATCTCATATTGTATTATGAATTCAAGCTATTGTAACATGAGGTTTCCCCCTCAAAGTGGATTGTATTCATTGAATTTTTATCAATTTTAAGGTGATGGATCATAACAACTCCACTCAAACTTTGGCAAAGTAGAACATCCAACAAAAAATGGGTCAAGTTTCAACTTAGTTCAATCATTAATCCCAAAGCAGATAGTGGGTAGGTTGTACAAGTCAATTTTGAAATCCCAATTGCTCCGGAGTTAAGATTGGAGTAGGCTTTGCTCAACCCCATTCTTTGTCATTAAACTTGCAAAAAAATTTGAGAAAAAAATATGAGATAAAGAGGAAGAGGCCTTTGTTTACTCTATCAACCTACTTGTTTTTCCGCTTACAAGTTCCAAACCCTGCAATGTCTTGTGGATAGATAATCAAGTTGAGTGGCTAGCTAGGAGAATTAACTTGAATCCAAAATATAGCAAAGCTTCTAGTGATATGCAAAACGAGACTTTGACTCCATTCTAGCGAGATTGAAGGGAAAAGTGCATTAAGAAGAAGCCAAACTTAAATTTGGTGATGGGGGAGGATATTCATTTGAACCAAGTCATTAAAATGGCCTCTCGAGTGCTCATTGATAGGTTTCTTGGATGTAGGATATATGAACCCACCTTGAGATCTTGGAGAAAGGAATTTTCAAAGTTGCAGTTGGGTTATGTACCAATGTTCCATTTATTGGTTTAGGGTTAATTGGATTTCATCTTCAAGTTAAATGAAAATGTTGATAGGGTTCCTAATAGACAATGGTCGTGGGAAAACTCTCTTTTGATGATCCATACTTGAAGCCCATTCTTTGACCTAAGGACATAAAAGTCTTATGTGTAACTAGTATGGGTCAAGTGATCAAGGCTACCCCTGGAATTTTAGTCGGAAGACATCTTTAAAGAAATTGGCAACTCGATTGGATATTTTCTAAACATGGATTATAGCTTTAATCTTTCCAGTGAGCCTTTGACTACAAGGATCTTGGTTGAGGTAGACCCGAGGGAGGGTCTAATGGAGGAAATTTATTGGAAGCAAAGGGAAAGCGATTATGCTAACCCATTGATTATGTTGGACTCTCTTTCCAATGCACAAGCTGCCACTGTTATGGGCACATAGTAAGAGAGTGAAACCTTAGGATATCGAGGAAGAAGTGGGTTAAAAAGGAGCCTAGTTCAATTTATGTAGTTCATAGTAGTGAGGTAAAGCTGGTAAATCTTGAGAAAAAGATATGCCCATGAGATCAAGGAAAAATTAATCAAGGGCAAAGATAGCAGAAAATGATCCACCCAAGCTCCTAAAAGAAAGATCACGTGAAAAGTGATCCAAGTCCCTTGGATTACCTTCAAAATTCCCTCCTGGAGATGCAACAACCTTCGCTTTTTGACATGTCTATCAAATTCCTATCTTAAAAGTTCTCTAACTTTAAAAATCTACACTTTTGTGCAAAAATATGGTATGGTTAAAAGCTCTCCTCTCCCTCTAGTCTTGTTGGCCCTTGGGTATGGAAGTAAGCGAAGAGTAAAGCAGAAAAGACAGAATGCAAACTGCGTGGAAGACACAGTGACTAAAACTGGGTCGAAGTGAGCAGAAGAGTAGAAAAGACAGAGCGAAGTAAGAGAAAGCAAGTCGTTGGACAAGGAGATCGAGGATGACA
>CBVK0100849057.1:0-42916 GCA_900067695.1 Picea abies | reverse complement strand
AAAAACCCTTAAAAGGCTTCTAAAGCTTCACAATCCATGAGTCATCCTCATTCAAGAAACAATGGAAATAAGCACCAAAATTCAATAAGAACTAGAAAAACAATTATGAAGTATTGGGAATTCCTAGGTCTAGACTTAAAGGGAAGATATGGGGGTTTGATCATGGGATAGAGAAAGGGATCTTTCAGACTAGCTAATTCAACCTCTTTTGCTTTAGGTATCAGAGCATAATTCTATGTGTTGGAATTGGGCGAATCATTCTAACATCTATTGTCCTTATGACAATAGGGTTTAATATTGGGAAAATTTGTTGGCTCAAGATTAATTTAGGAAGAGAAATATTATTCTCAAATGGGAACTCAACTTTACAAGTAGCGAAAGGAAAATTTGGAGTAGGGATACTCAAGAAGAGACCTTAGTTGACTTTTTTCCTTCACAAAATGGAGGAATTTGACCTGGTGGGTGTGCCTTCTAGTAGATTAATGCCTACCTAGAGGAACTCAAGGTTAAGTGAAGCTAGTACAACCAAGAGGTTGGATATATTCCTCCTCTCTCATACCAAATTAGAATAAGAAATTAGGTTTAAGTAGGGTTTGAATCTAATCATCGCCTAATCCTTCATTAGATAGTAAGAGAAGTTGAGGAACTTCTAAGCCCCTTCAAGTTAAACTCAAGCTTGTTGCAAGAAGAAGAATTTGATAACCCAATATCCTTTGGATGGAAGCATTATGGTGATAGGGAAAAAGAATTTGCAAGTTAACAATTTGAATCTAACCTGAAGGAAATAAAAAAAAAGGCCACATCATCATGACCCTTTGCTAAAAAAACCAAAGATGAGCAAATTCCATGAGAAATTGAAGATTGTAACCTTCCTCAATAAGGAGTTGGAAGGAAATTTTGATGAGGAGGTAAGAGGAAATCTGAAACAATTAGAATAACAGAGGAGCAAACTATTGGCAGATAAGGAGGAAACTATTGGCGGATAAAGAGGCAACTTGGAGGATTAAAAGCAAAGTTGTTTGGTTGGTCCAAGGAGATGAGAACATGAAATTATTCCATGATTTGTAAACCATAGGTCGAGCATCAATACAATATAGGAGATGCCCATGGAAGATGTTTCAATATCCAAATATTTCAAAGACATTGCAGAGTTGGGAGTATGCCTTTTTGAAGGCATTTTTAAGGCTCCAAATTCCATAAACATAGTAGAAGTAGTGAAAATGGCATCTCACTATCCTAGTTTTGTATGTGAGGAGGACAATGAAAGGATAATGGAGCCTGTAACTAAGCAATAAATCTAAACAATAAAGCAAAATTTCAAGAAGGAAAAAAGTCTAGGGCTAGATGGGTGGACCATAGAATTCTTTTTGGGCTTTAATGACCTAATTGAAGATGGTTTGTTAAGGGTTATAAAAGAATCTAGATCCACATGTGGAATACTGGGATCCTTCAATCCCACTTCCTTGTTCCTCTTTCCAAAAGGAGACAAGCCAAAATATTTTGATGACTATAGGTCTATATCCTTATGTAATTACATCTACAAGATCATAGCAAAAATGATTGCATCAAGGGTCTAAAATTTTATGGAAAATTCAATGTCACCATAATGGGCTGGATTCTTTCCAGGAAGACAAATTCATGATGCAATTGGGGTTGCTCAAGAAGGTATGCACACAATCTAGACCAAGAAAATCCAAATTATGGTTATCAAGTTGGATTTGTCGAAGGCATGTGATAGGGAAAATTGGCTTTATATGAGATTAATGCTTATTCATATTGGTTCCAATGTTCTCTCTTTTATTGGATAATGAATTATCTTTCCTTGGTATCTTTTGTTATACCACTACAAGGAGGACACCTTTTTGTGGAGGTTTCTACAAAGCCTCTCTGAAAAATCTATCCCTTTTGTGTTTATAGCGAAGGCGGCCGACCGAAGGTTTTTTTATCGGTGCGCCTAAAGTTACACAGGCACCTGCCTGTGCATAAAAAGTAATGCATCGATGCTTAAATGTTCAAAAGCACCATCATACGTTATAAAAAAAATAACAAGCACTGATCAAAGCAGACTAGTGTCATTGAACATCACACACTTGTGCTTATAACTATCGCTAGGAACACCATGGTAGGGTAAATAAAAAGAAAATTACCACACCAATTTTCATTGTTACACTTCATCCCGTGCTACCAAACTCTCAGACAAGCATTGGTGCGCACCTTCCTTCCAAAGATGCCCTGTTCTGGTGCTCTACAACGAGTTGGATAACTCCATTGGTATATTCCACACATTTCCAAATTTTGGAAATTACCACGAATTTTCATTTCCTCTCAATGGTGGAACCATGCTTCCTTGGGTCATAAGAGTCAAGGTAAATTGTTTATTACTTTCCTATTTGCATTTTCATCCAATTAAAATTTGAATTTAGATTGAAATTTGGAATCTCTTGAAAGCGGTGTGTCCCATGCTAAATTCACAGTGAGAACTGTCGTTGATGCATCTGATATAAACATACACATCGATGTCATTCAAGGAAGTGCACCACAATACATTTTAAAATCAAAGCAGTTCATCCTTTGGGATGCCCCGCAATTGGTGCGTCCTTGGTTTCTCCCCGCACTGGTACGTTCCATTTAATTAAGTGTACTGCTAACTTTACAATCCATAGAATTTAACATAGCGGTGCAACCATTTTAACCAAATGCACCAACATTGTTGACAGAACCACACTGAGACAGCTAATGACTGACTTGGCATAGTGGGGCGTCTCATTGGACGCCCAACGACTCCACAACACACCGTTGAACAAAACAATGGTTCTCCAACATCACGGTAGAACAGATGCAGTAATAGTAAAACATCACATCGATTAAGTTCCAATAAAATAATTTAACCTAGCGGTGCCCATAGGTCAACAAAGGCATCGATGTTGTAAAGAGAATGACACCGGGTCGAATATTTCATAATCCATCAGTGTGGCGCATCTTAGTCGACACAACGCTAAGATATGTGGTGGTGCGACCATAAGCATGGAGCACCGATGCGTAAACGCTCACAGTACGCACTGCTACATGTTTTGAAAAATAAACATAGTGGTGTGTCTTTTGTGAGGCCCTGTCTCTAGGGAGTTATGAAAGACAATACACTGCTAAACAACATGTAAGTGCTCTGGTAGAGCTGGTGCATCGATGAATTTAGTTTAACAAAGTGAAATGGTAATTTTGCATGCTAGAAGTTTTAGCACAACGATGCGTCTTTGTTAACGAAATGAACCGGTGCGGATAAAAGAACATCACTGTGGAAATATTGAACAAATTTGGCATGCCAGGGTGTTTCATTAGATGCCCCATTATCGGTGCTCTATACAACCTAACATACCACAAAACGTAATGTTGATGCTACAATAACATGGTAGGAATGTTGTGGAAAAGTTTCCCCCACAGACAGGTGAAATCCCCGTTGGATCAAGACCCCTTTGATCCAAGATAGAGAGAAACAAATGGTTACTACTTTCCCCCTATATTTACTCTCTATGCCGATAATCAAAATAAGAAGAGAAGGATAGAATACTTACCTCTTTTTGTCGGTTGTCCTCGCTGCTCTATCCCTTGATCTTGATGTCCAAGGTCCAAGAGAACTCATGTGAAGAACACAACAATACCTTCTTGTTCTACACTATATTGTCAAGTAGAACATATCTATCTATGATGAATTAGACAACAATATACATGCATATAGTGAACACATAGGCATGACGGGAATAGGCCAAGTTATATATTAATGGAAAACAATCAATAGTGAAGCACTTACATTCTCAATATCGATGTTGCAACAACTCCTCCAAGATCTCCTTTCCAGCCCCTTGAATGTCATGAAATCATAGGTATGATGCTATAAGTCCCCCCCCCCACCCTATCTGAAGAATGGCCTCCATTATATAGGATTTGGGGCATCAAAACCATAGGATAGTTTTGAGGAGAGGATATGGTCAAATCAGAATTTGGTTGAACCAACAAGATTGACGTTGCCTTGAATAGGAGGTAGTTCGAACCAATTTCTTAACCAACTGAAATCTCCCAGAAACAACCTCACAAAATAAGGCATGATGGTTACAACTACTTCATCGCACCCCCCATAACTGAGCACAGAGTGAGACTATCGCTCCCTCTAAGTGTCTTGGGGAGTGATGATTAGGGTTCATCCCTCCTTATATATGAGCAGGGGGACGATGAAGCTCGAACAAGGCCAAAATCTCAAGGAAAAAGGTAGTATTTCGACCTCCAACCGATAGGTTTCTTCTTCAACATGTCTAGGGATTATGACATACACTTTCTCATGGTGATGAAATTGTGGCACTTAAGTTCAACACTTATGTGCGACATTTGGTAGTGTGACACTTAGGTGTATAACCGTTGCGACACTTACGACACTTAAGTGTGACATTTGGTAGTGCGACACTTAGGTGTGTAATAAATTCCCCCTAAAGTGTGAAGTCAGAAGAAAAGATGGTGGTCGAGACACTTTACAAAAATATGTATCTGAGGGTGTTGAAATAAGAGAGTCAAGCGAAAGTTGTAAACGAACATCAAACAATATATACATATCATCCTAGAGGTAGGCATACCCATGCTTGGAATACATCGACTCAAAGCATGGTTGTCGACCAATACACTATGAATCCATGAAAACACCGACTGAGGATATGGCCACCAAAGATATAATGTGGATCCATGTATCCATGACTCAATCAGGTCGTAGGCACAAAATAATACACAATGTAGCTACAATATGACAAAAACATAGCCATGGACCAATACAAAGTGGATCTATGTGACAACATATACATCAATGAGATCGGGAGCATGATGGCCATACCAGAATCTTCTTAAGCACTCAAATAATCTCCATCAAAACCTAGGTGAGGCACGTAACTGAGGTGCAGTCCCGGGTTCTTCGTCCTGATCCTAAAATAATACGATTCTAGTCATGTGAATAGATGTGTTGATGTCAAACATGGTAGAAACCACTTGATTATCGGTCATTGATGTATACCATTAACAAGTGTGAGGGAAATAATCAATGATGACAATGACTCCCAAGGTACCCTAGTACATTCAAATGAAGTCAAACATTTGTGAAATCATTCGATCAGAGGCCAATGATGTAAACCTATTGTCGAAAGCGAGGAGACCTACCATTAAGGCATGTAGGTTCCAAGGTACTAACTGGTTTCTAAGTCTAATACCTAGATAATGTGTTGAAGTTGACATGAACATACTCGTCGAAGGAGGGCCATGATGTGTCCCCTATCATTGACATGAAACTGACACAAGTAAGTGGTGTAAGATGATAGATCAAATGAGCACAAACTGACACGAGGATGAAGGTTGGTAATACTGCAGAGTGGTTTCTTTGGGATAAAACTTCTCTTGAACATTGTGAGGCAAGAAAAATGACTTGGCATCATTTGCTCGACTGAGCGATAGACCAAAAAATATCGCGACGATAACTCAGGCACTCTTTAGGTGAGCCGAAGGAGTATAATGAATCATAGGATTGGTATGACTTAGAGACAATGAAATCACCCAATTGTAAGACAAGACGTAAACATGTGCCATGTTCAAGGGTGACAACAAACAACTTCCATAATGCTTTCCAAAAATTGACCCACTTCCCTCAATTTCCCCCACCATGAATGATGAGTACCTCTTTATTTTTTAACGAGCTCGAGGAGGATAAAAAATGCTCAGTATATCTCATCTTTGATGAGTCCCTCGTCACATGTTTAACAAACCTGAAGAAGGAAGGGTTCATTCCCATATGGGTCCTTCAATGTATAATTTTTCGAGCCCATAAAAGGTAAACTTGACAAGCTTTTCATGTTTAAAGAGTTTTAAAATATATTAAATAAGACTCCAAGGGTGTTCTTTTTTCTTTTTCATAAATTTAGTCCCCCAAGCCTGAAAAAGTGTAAAAAAATACCAGGGAGAAATCTTCTAGTCAGGATTGACTAGAGTGTTCCTTTTTTGTAGTTAGTATTACGAGGCCGAAAAAGGGATAAACTACCATTCGAAAGACAACTTTTCGTTGTTTAATGAGTTCGAAGAACAATGAAGCATGCTCTCATGAACAAGGTCATTGGGGAGGAAAGAAGTCTCGTCTCGAAAAGTCCTGCACAATTAAGAGATGACTCGATGCAACTAAGGTCGGAAATCTCCATCAAATAATGTTTTCACTCAAAGAAATAACTTGTATGGAAGAAATAAGGAAATGTGAACTTAGCAAAATAACTAGTTCCTATGCATAAAAGAACAACTAGTGAAAATACCTAGTTTATATTACCTCTTTTAGTGTTGCCTTGTTGAAAATTTCCTCCTTTTAGGGAAAATCTTGGAGTGTTGATCGTGGGAGATACGTGAGACCATTTTGTGATCCGTATGAAGCAGGTTAGTCTCCTCATCATGCTCTTTCATTTCATTGTACTCTTAAGTCATTTTGGAAAAGTTTAAGGCTAATTTGAGTTGATTTAGGGTTCTCTTGGCACCCTCAGGGATTATCACTCCCCTAGCACATCGATAGGAGCAATGAAGTAGGCTTCATCACCCTGTATGACTATCAGGGAGTGACTATCGCCCTGTAATCCTCTCTAGGGGGCGATAGGCGCAATTTCTAAGAAAGTTTTGCTAATAGATGGTGAAGAAAGCACTGAATGAAGCTCAAATTTGGACTAATGATTCTTTTTGTGATTTGCAGGGAGTACTTGGACAAAATTATTGAATGGAAAGAGAGAGAACATGAGGCCAAAGACATGGATGCCTTACATGACCCTAAAACCATGGCATCCCTAAGAAACTATGGTTTGCTTAAATTTTTCAAGACTCAGAGCATGAGGAAGAAAGCGCTTCTTTTGGAGCATCTGATAAGGATGTGGGATGAAAATGACCAAATTTTTCATGTAGGTCCTCTTACTCTTGAAATAGAGATGGAGGAAATTTACTTCTGAACAGGTCTCTCCAAGCGGGGGGCACCTATTATTTTGGCTGGTCATCGGGGCATTGGGATGTCAATTGATGAATACATTGCTCAATATTGTAGGGAAGGTACCCGAAAGAGCAGTGGAAATATTCCCATCAAGGACATCATAGACCCCCCTTTATGCATGATCCTCTTCACTATCACAAAGTTAGCAGGCAACATAGGGCCGCATCTTGCTTCAAAATCTTAGATGACATACGCCATTGAATTCCTTGAGCCTAGACTATTTAATTGGTGTGGGGGATTATCAGTGAATTTGAAAGATCAAATGAGCAAGTGTAAGACAAGGAGACAAAAATAGTTCAGATATGGATACCTTCTGGTGTCATTCTTCTTAGAATAAGTTCATTTAATGCACCCATGGACAAACATGCCCGAGCATCTTTTGACTGAGCCATGGATGGAGCGTTGTACTAGTCTCATGTCCCAGTTAGGGGGTGGTCCGTAGATTTTTGCATTTGATGTTGGATTCTTCGCATGGTGGGAAGATCAAATCCCCATGATCGAGGACTTCCCATATGTCAAGATGTATTTCAGAGGAGACACAGATCTCGTGCTTCCTGAGGGAGCATGGTGGGACGCGATAGGTATGTCTTCGAAGAATGTTAACTTATAACACTTTGTTTTGATTTTTTAATATATATATATATTATATATATATATTGTTATTGTACAAAGAGGATCTAAAATTATTTTTGTTTTTATCTCGTAGATCAAGGATCAGTTGGATCGGTAGGTATATATATATATATATTGTTATTGTACAAAGAGGATCTAAATTTTTTTTTTTTTTTATCTCGTAGATCAAGGATCAGTTGGACCGGTAGGTATGTCACCATTACACTGATCGAAGAGGCACATCGGATAAAGGAAGTTGACGCTGGAGGGATTCAAGATGTGGAAAGGAACCTAAGGGGGCTCACCATGGGTGTCCCTGTGATGCAGAAGTGGGAAGTTCCTTACAATCTCTAGAGGCATACAATGGGGGTGACTGAGGGCATTATCCAACTCTTATGAAGGGTGGCCCGAGCGATTGTCTGTTATCATGAGAAAAATGTGTCGCAGGACGACGATTAGAGTCCTATGTACTGTCCTATTTTTGCGATGATGTATGGGAAATGTAGCCTATTTTTTTGCCCCGATGTACTTTTTGAATTTTATGATGTAGCAAGACTTTTGATATATATATGGATTTTATTTTGGATGATTATTCCTATGTGTTTAATCAAATGATGGTTTTCGTTTTTGCACTTTTACATTCTTTGTGATTATGTAATGTTTATGTATGTGCTAGATGCCAGTCTAACATGAAATTTGCAAGCGAATCAGTCACCGCGTTAAAATCCCTTGGTATATGTTGATATCAAATGTAATCAAATGATCTTTCAAGGAGGCGAACCCTTAGATAGAGACAAAGAAATATAGGATCGTAGATGGAATAAATGAGATTAAGTTGAAAGGGCACAAGTTGAGAGTCGAGACTAACAATCAAGTGAGATATGCCAAAAGAAGAAGCCTCGGTCAAAAGTCTGACTATGGCATGATATTCGACAACATTATTTGTCGCAGGGTGAAGGAAAACTCCTCCCAAACTTACTAACTCGTCAATGGGGGAATAGACCACCCAAGTTGCAAAAGCCAGGTTCTGGGTATGTCGACTAGCACCATCTACAAATCCAAAATTTTCGAAATAGGACACCAACATCTCACAAAGCAGGATAAGTGGCCATAGGTGAAACAAAACCCCACACTCAAAATAAAAATATCACACCACAACCAAAACACACCAAATCGACACAGAATCTGAGAGTTCCCTATTTTTTCATGACTAGAATGATGTTGGACACCCAACCTGTTAATGATATAGGGTAAATAAAACTGGATTTCAAATTTTTTTGGACCTCTGCCTTAATGGCCACAGTGTTTTGGGGATGCACTGGGTGAAGTTTCTGTCGGAGAGGTTTGACTCTAGGGTAGGTTTTGATCTCATGAAAAACGATGGAAGGATCAATACCTGAAATTTCTTCATTTCTCCAAGAGAAAACATCGCATAATTATTTAAACAATGTCATATAAGGTTTGATCTCTTGAGTTGAGAAATTTTGGCCAAGTTGAATATTTTCCATGATACTAGGTTTCATCGATATGTTGATGAAAATGCTAACTGTAATGTTTCCTAAATTCCCTTCAGACATAGTGTCTTGTGTAAGAATGGGAGATTGAGGGTTTGCGACAATATCAGGTGGAACAATGGATTTAATGTTATTCTCTACTGTATCCATATGTGGAAGGAAATATGACCTATGATGATAATCTTCCTAGGGTGACTCTTCTATGCTCAAAATCTCCATTATGGACTTGTTTGATGGGAAAGTCGGCGTGAGATAATCAAAAGAGGACAAAGAAGATTATAGCCACGATGGTGGAGAATATGGATCTAATGGCACGAGATGTTGGTCATCAGAATCCAAGATGTAAGAGGCAGATTGAATCACATGATATGCAACCTCTACTAGACTAAGTGGCATGGTGGCACCTAGTAATTCAATTTCAGACGGGCTAGGTACTACCCAAGGATCAAATGATTCGAGGGATTGTTGTACCATATTCGAAAGAATGTTTATCATGGAAACCTGATGTGGGGGTCATGGGGATGCAAGGGAAAAACTCCCATGAGTGAGGAATACTTGATGATACCTACCTCCACACTCTCATACTCAAGATTGAAATGTCCCAAGAAAGGGATATTATTAGCAGAGTGGTTCTGGATATTAGGTGTGTAATAGTCGAGTTAGTCAATGGTAACAATTTTCCCTTGGTGGGGAAATTTTAAGAGGTGAAAGACTGAATATCTGACATCAGTCATCGCATAAAGCCAACTACGACCAAGCAACAAGTTATAATCCAGGGGTGCATCGACCACTTCTACATCAAGAGAAATGATTTCGCCCCTCAATTCCACAACTAATGATTTCAAGGTTCCATAAGGTTGGAAGCCTTGTCCATCAAATGCTTTGAGGGTAGTGGGAGACTGGTTTAGTTCAAGAGAACCAATGGCCCTCCAACAAGATAAAGACATGACACAAGTTGAGGGTCCTTCATCCAAAATAGTACGATGGGTATTCTTTCCACAAACCGTGGTGTGAATTTTGAACGCAAGGTGGTGGGAGAATCTTGATTTGAAATAATCAAGGTTAAACATGATAATATTCGATGCATATGGATCCAAAGCTCCAATAGCTAACAACAGGGTTCTGAGTTGACTAGGATAGTTTTGTAGAACTTTGAGTGTCGACATAGTACAAGGTGCCTGTGCCAAATCTTGAACAATGTTATAGTTTTGGGCAGCACGAGCACTTGGATTAAATATCGATTTTTGAATTGTGTTCTTAGGTGGGCGCAAAACTATGTCAGAAATAGGCTTCTCTATTTGAAGAGGGCCGAAAAGTGGAGGAGTAGTGGTATTGGAGGGATTATCTGTAGCACCTCCATTGTCATTGTTTTCTGGAGGGGTGTGATATGTCTTGGCTCTAGTTGTTAGACTAATTGTCTTGTTACACATAAATACATGGGTGCTTATGGAAGCATCTCCATGGTGAGGATGACCCACATTGCCCCCTTGCAGAGGTGCAATATTTTGGGCAACCATTTGTTGCTATTGAGGTGGGTAAGGGTCGATTAATACTGTGGGTTGAGAGGTTCCCTTCAAAAAAAAATTGACTTCCTCGTGATGGGGGAAATCTTTTGTGTAATGGTCATCTTTGCAAATCAGGCAGGGAAACTTCACCTTCCTTTTTGGTTTGGTTTCAAGAGTTTTTTGAGGTCTTGTACTCTCCTTCTGGTTAGAAGATTTTTTCGATTTACCCTTATTTTTCTTCTTGCCTCCAGGTTGTTGAGATGAAGCAGATTAAACGGCATTCACCTGGGAGGTTTGTGTAGGAGAGGGAGTGGATTTGGTGTTGGTACCAATATGTGACGATTCTAGGGTGGAGGATGGTTGGCCTTGTTGTCCAGTCGATTGGGTTGCATACTATAGTTTTATGAAACCCACCATGCCATCGACATGGGTTTCTAGGGCTTGTCTTGAAGGATCGTTCGACGGGCAAGGAGAATGAAGAATCATATCATAAAGTGTGCCAAATTGGGAATATACCAAATCCAAATTTTGAGCATGACTGATTGCTTACTCCTCAGTGACAACACCTCCCATGGAAATATCTCTAGCAATGGGTGGTAAGAGTGATTTAGTGAACCAATCTACGAGGAGTTGATCCAGAATTATAACTTTAATCAATCGTCGTTGCCGCCCTCATTCACGAATATGATTAGATGTATGGGTGGAGGTGGATTAACTAAGAGAGTTTAAAATATTGGTACCAGTCTCATATCGGATTGGCAGTTGGAAATGAATAAAAAATTCCACAGCAAGGGAATCAAAGTCACCAAAGGAGTTTCTTGGAAGCTCGATATACCATTTTGCTACTGAAACCATGAGAGTTCTTTGGAAAAATTTTGATCGAATGGAATCATCCATCAAGAGTTGGAAGAACACCAAAGATGGAAGGTCACTATGTGATTGTTAGGATCTTCTCCAAGCTTCCCATCAAACTTTGGGATATCAGAGGGTAGTTTGGCAGGGATCGATGGACAGAAAGGGAAATTTTGTAGGGGATCGTTAGTCAAACGCAAAAAATCCGATAGATCTAATGTATCCAAAAAGGGAAATTGACGGTTGGCTTGTGAATACTGGTAGTATTGATGTGGCATAGGGATACTAGTAGGACCATAAAATAGTTGTGATGGAATTGTAAAAGCTGATGGTCCTCCCATATATTAATGTTGAGAGGGTTGGGGAGTAGGAAACATGGGGTTCACTGGTTAAGCAGGAAAATACCCTTGCAGAGGGATGTCCGTTAGATTAGGTTGACCCCATGGAGTGTTTTCAACTCTCAGATATGGTAGGCCATTATAAAGGCATGTAGGGCCTACCAAAATGGTCTACCCCTAGGCTTGAGGTTGGTTTCCAGTAATGGATTTCCCTAGCTAGTTTACAGTAAGGGATTTCCTTGGCTAGTTTCCAATAAGGGATTGCCCTCAAATTGGTCATTTCCCCCAAACTGGCTATTGCCCCCAAGCTGGTTGTTTCCCCTAAGCTAGTTGTTGCCCCCAAGTTGAATATTCCCCTACAATTGAGGGTTTCTCCCCAGTGGGAGGCATGGAAGAACTTCCCATTTGAAAAGTTTGTATAGGATGAACAATTTGTGTGACTGTCATTATGTTAGCTACTTGACATGAAGTGGGAAAAAACAAGGTACTTGTTGCAAGGCCCGACGCAACAACACTACTGGTCACTTGACTAGAGGGAAATGGTATAGAACGTCCAAGCAAAGCACTTGGTGTGAATATATATGCAACTCTAGTGGTGGGAACATAACTCGTTCTATGTGTGAAAGGAGTTGTGCATGTAGGCGGTTGCGATGAGGCAGTCTGTGTCAATGTTGGTCCCCACAAAAGAGAAGCACCAATAGTACCTGACTATGGAAAAGTAGTTGTTGTAGGGTAAACTATAGGAGGTGTAGACAGAGGGGGTGATACCAACAATATCTATGGAAATTCAAGTTGTATGGGATCCATGCCTAAAGATTGCTTATTGAACATATCAAGTGGCAAGCGGTAAGAAGAAAAAGAATTAATAAATCTTGTGGATGGTAACTAAACGAATGGTGAGTGAAAGGGACAATTTAAAGGGGGATTTACGGGAGGGAGAAATTTTCCTTCCTCTCTAGTTTCAACCACCCCCTCGAGCTGGTCACATCAGGGAGCTACACTCCCAATTTCAGAAGCAATCTCTTCATTAACAGTTCCTCTGTTGGAAGGGTTGTGTGGAGGATTGTACCCTTTAGGATCCAACCTTTTCATTCTTCGAGATCTTAAGAGACCTTGGTCAGCCACGGTGGAAGTATAATAAAAATGACGAATCCTAAGTCCAACTACGAATGTTGAAAGAACACATGCCTAAGAAATCTAAAGGTAATCAACCAAAAAAATAGTAGGTGAAAGGATCTTCCAAAGATGAGACATCAAGCCGTCAACCAAGATATGAGCAACAATTACTATAATCCTCACACAACAATCCCCCAAGGTGCAAGTAAGATCCTGTAGGAAAATACCCTCCAGGTTCATTGAAGCAGAGATTGAACGTCTATTGCAAGTACCACAAGGAAGCTTATTTGCAGAAGGAACCCCTCTTGTAGTCACTTGTGTGGAATCCTAGGAGAGGTTACTATGTTTACCAATTCACAACGAATGACCGGGGGGTAAATTCGATAGTCAAGACTAGCGAATGGGTATGGGAATGTCGGACACAAATTTGCCGCCCAAAAACTAAGAAGAAGTGGTGTCACCTCGAGGACTTGCCACTCTTCAAAGCCCCAAACTTGCAATAGTCCCACTAGGCAATCAGAAGAGGGGTTATCTCAACCAATCGATTCGATTGACCTTGTGTTTGACTCTTGTGTGAGAGGAGATTTTTTGACTAACATTAATTGCTACTACTAGATTTTTTCTCTCTTTAGTATTCTACAATCTTGTTTAATATCCTTGGATAGTTTACTCACTTCACCCTGATTTAAAGGCCCTATCCTTATACTATTGTTGGTGTGCTATAAAATAAAATATTTCTAATTGATTTTATTAAGTGCATTGGTTGATTTTTAATGGTTGTTCCTTACTCAAAAGGGTGCACCAAGGTGAAACCGATGTTGTTATGAAACGACTCCAAAACCATGTAGAAGGAATGAGATGCAAAGATCTTTTTTCAATGAATTCTATCTGAGGAAAGGAGAGGAGCTCTTTTTCTTCTTAATGCAAATAAATAACAAATACAATGCAACTTTCAATTTTCTTTTATCAAATGGAGAAAATTAAAATGCCAAACTATCAAATTAATGTTCGTGAAATCCCAAACAAAGGCAAGCTTTAAAATGTGTACCAAAACACTCCACTTATGAAATTAGGATGCAAAACTTCTGTTTTCTTCTTTTCAAATCACATGAAAAAATCAAAAGAGAACCTTCTTTTGCTTTCGCTTTCAATTAGAATGAAAAAACTCACTGACACTTGCAAAGGATCCCAAAGCTAAAGAAGGTGAAGAAAACAAACACCTAGGGAATAAAAAATTCAATCACAAGAATTCAATACTTGTTCAATCAAGAACCCTAAATGCAAAGTAAAGTGAAAAACACTTTTTGAAACCTCAAAAAATCAAGTATAAAAATCAAATATTAGTGCAAAGTTGTAACAAGTCCAAAGAGCTCAAGAGTACACTCAAGGGATCAAAAGTTTTCGCAAGAGGAGAAAAATGAGAGACTAAAAAACAAGGCTTAATGCAAAATAAGCAGCGTCCAAATCAATGAAAAGGATCCCAAAAAAAAACAAGTAAAACACTTAGAAGGTTTTGGCATCAAGGTAACATAAGTTTGAATACCTACAACTGATGGGGATGAAGCTACTGATGGCATAGAGTCAACCAAAGGATGAAATTAACCTAGGGCAGTCATGTACATTTCACAATTTGAAGGAATTGCATGTTGAAAAGAGGCAAACAAACATATGATAATCACTGAACTTCAATCAATCAAAGCCATAATCAAGCATAGAGGATTTTAATGTAAAGGTCTGAGACAAAGCACTGATAGAAAGGAGGAAAAATAAGCTCCAAATTCACTCAGAACAAGGATTATCTCCCTAGTAACACTATAGACAGTGTGATGAACAAGGGATTATCGCTCCCCAAGACACTGTGTGTGTGTGGGGGGGTATGATCAGGGTATTATCGCTCTGTATTCCCTTATGGAGGGGTGATGAAGCCTGCAAATTGGTGAAAAAGCACAATTCTTTCCTAGATCTGAGAAAAAGTCATGTGTTTGACTCAATGAACTTCCCAATGATGATGAGGGAAGGGGAGAAATCAAAGAAAAAACTTCCAACTCGATAAGATCAAGTAACAATCAAGACTCAAAAGGCTAGAAAGCACTAAGGAAAGATCAAAGAGAACGATCCCCAATATGGTCGCCAATTTCTATAGTGGAAAAGTTTCCTTCGTGGACAAGTGAAACCCCCTTTGGATCAAGACCCCTTTGATCCAAGATAGAGAGAAACAAATGGTTGCTAATTCTCCCCTAGATCTACTCTCCACACCAATAATCAGAATGAGAAGAGAATGATAGAAGACTTACCTCTTTTCTATCAGTTGTCGTCGTTGCTCTAGCCCTTGATCTTGATGTCCAAGCTCCAAGAGAAGTCATGTAAAGAACACAACAATACCTTCCTCTTCTACACTATATTATTAAGTAGAACATATCTATATATGATGAATTAGACAACAATAGACATGCATATAGTGAACACATAGAGATGAAGGGAATAGACCAAGTTATATATTAATGGAAAACAATCAATAGTGAAGCACTTACAATCTAGGTTTTGATATTGTAGCAGCTCCTCCAAGCTCTTTTTTCCAACTCCTTGAATGTCACAAAATCATAGGTATGATGCTATCAAAACCATAGGATTCAAGGCATCACAACCATAGAATAGTTTTGAGGAGAGGATGTGGTCAAATGAGGATTTGGTTGAACCAACAAGAATGGTGTTTCCTTGAATAGGAGGTAGCTTGAACCAATTCCTTAACCGGCTGAAATCTCCCAGAGACAACCTCACAAAAAAAGGCATGATGGTTGCAACTACTTCATCGCACCCCCATAACTGAGCACAAGGTAAGACTATCGCTCCCTCTAAGTGTCTCGAGGAGTGATGATGAGGCTTTATCCCTCCTTGTATATGGGCAGGGGGGTGATGAAGCTAAAAAAAGGCCAAAATCTCAAGGAAAAAGGTAGTATTTCGACCTCCAACTGATAGGTTTCTTCTTCAACAAGTCTAGGGATTATGACATACACTTTCTCATGGTGACAAAATTGCAACACTTAGGTGCGACATTTGGTAGTGTGACACTTAGGTGTTTAACAATTGCGACACTTACGACACTTAGGTGTGTGTCAAACAATGATGTGTTCATATTAACACATCACACCGCTTAATTTGCATTAAAACAATTTAACCTAGCAGTGCCTTTAGGTACAACAAACAAACCGGTGTTGTAAAGAGGATGTCACTAGGCCAAATATTTCACAATTTAACGGTGTTGTGCATGTTATGGGACACACCACTAAAATACATGGTGGCGCAACAAGAAATATGGCACACGAGTGCGCGTTAGTAGCAACACTCCATGGCAATTTCGTTTGTCTAATATAGATCATCGTTGGTGGTGTGTATGTTTTATTTTAGGTGCATTGATTACTTTTCTACATTTTCTGCAAACAAAAATTAATTTTAGATTTTTTTGAATATAAATTATTTATATGTGTGTGTTTTATGATTATAATATATATATATGTGTGTGTGTGTAAAAATATTTGTATGTGAAGCATAGATGACGACAACAAGAGGAGGAGCAACAACAACAACAATGGGTTGAAATGTACACATTTGTACATGAGTGGGAGGCCAAGGAGAGGCAAAGGGAGTTGTTTGCTCGCCTATTTCACAATGTATACGAGCTCCTTTGATGGATTTTGGCCTCCTCAAGTTTTGTGAAGAGGGTACATCCCTCAGGGGGAACTCTTCATTGTTACAATAGTTGATTCGCCATTGGGATCATGGTCGACATGCATTCAGGGTAGGTCCTGATCTATGGTATCACACCACAAAAGAGGATGTTTATTTCATCATTGGGTTGTCTAGGAGGGGGGAGGCTTTGCCCCAATTCTTTGATCTACCACCTGGTGTTGCAAGAGAAACCCAACTGGAATATGTGCAGAGATATGTCCATCCAAACATTCTTTCCTCTTTGAAATTATAGTTTCATGGTGGTCAGTTGTGGATATGCTCATTTCATGGAGAGAAGGTTAGGTGTCTGTGTCTTATTATCTTGGCATTGCCACACACTTGCTCTAATGGGGAGTGCATTAGTTACCTTTTGTTGCATTATGCAGATAGTTTAGTGTAGAGGCCCCGATTGATTAGGTGGTCAAAGATTTTTTTGAGACAGATTTGTTTTGTATTGGATCACTGTTGCGACATTTTAAATGGGACTAGATTCTTCACATTCACATCAAAGTTATTTACATTATTTTTTGAGAGGGTTCCTTCCACTCAACCAATAATACACCGCTTTCTTGCTAGACCTATGCTTGATGCACATATGTGCATGTGGGGGCAGTTGTTGCTCAAGAGGGGCTAGCTCGACTTTCCCTATACTCCAAGCGGTAGGGATGTGTGTGATTTTTTGGATAGAGAGGGCAATCATGTCCTCGATATTGTACAATTACCGCACACAAGGATGGATTGGAGAGGATGTCCAAACATCCTATTTACAATAGCCAAGCACCATATGAGAGAGATATTGTTATCGTTATGTTTTGATAAAAATAGTTGCATAATTTTATGTCTTATTAAATGCAAATATAATTTATTGTAATAATTTGTTTCAATCATCTTATTATTATTATCTATTGTTTTACAGATATTGGCACACATTTTGGGGATGAGCCTCCCCAATAGGATGAGGAGATGGATGAGGTAGAGGACCACCTTGGAGTACATAGACCCTGTATGCCACATAAGTCAGATCAGAAAGTCCAGATAACAGTGGCATATCACCTATGCAATGTTATGATTAGTCACATAGTGGTACCCACACTGGTTAGAGACATATTACGAGTACCAGATATATCTATGATGTGGAGGAGTCTACCTCATGACTTGATATTATTGATGCATCATATTGTCGATGTCATCTACCTCATCGAGAGTTTTAGGGGGCCTACTCATGATCCTACTCCATCTGGCTCATCACCAGACCCATCCACATCCTTTACTCCACCACATGGTCCTCCTCCTCCTTCTGATTCTCCTCCACATGAGTTTGCACCATCCATCGATCCTCTTTCTTCCCCTCCACATGTGTATTCACCATCCATATTTGATAGTCCTCCTCCTCCCCCCTCTCCACATGTGTCTGCTCCATCCATGTCTAATCCTCCTTCTCCCCCTCCACATGTGTTTCCTCCATCCACGCTCGATCCTCCTCCTCCTTCTCCACATGTGTCTACACCATCCACATATCCTCCTACTTCTCCTCCACATGCATCACCATCCATTGATCCTCCTCCTTCTCCTCCTCCTCCACTTGTGTTACCATCCACCAATCCTTGTCCTTCTCCTCCACATGTGTTATCATCCACCGATTCTTCTTCTCCTCCTCCTCCTCCTCCAGATGTGTCACAAGATTTTGATGCTTTGGACACCATGTTCACATCGGGTATTGTCGCATAAGTTGATCTTGATAGAGAGACATTTGATAGTGTACTTATGTCGACATTTCTTTCTGATGTTATTATTGATAAACCCTCTACCTTTGGTAGTAGAGACACTAATGCATTTGACTTTGGTGGTGGACTTAGCTAGTAATGGTACCGATTGACATGTATATCGATTGTTTTATATTTGACTTGAGATGTATATATGACATGTTTATTGTAGATTTTGTTCAGATGTGTGTTTGACATGTATATTCATATGTATATCGCTCATGTATATTATGACTTTCGTATAATGTTGTGGTTGTTGTTGTTTGATTTATAAAATGTATTATGAGTATGCTAATGATTACCATTGTTATTGAATTCTTTGTTTTTAAGTTAGATTTGAGATGCATCACTCATTTAAATTTATAGTTTCCATATAATGTTTAACTTTACTTTTATGAAATCGTTTAATTTGGATTGGGATTGCAAAAAATTATAACCATTCATGCCATATAGTGTTTACCTCTTCTTCAAGGTGAATTGTTTGTTGTCCAACAAGATACAATATGTTGATTAAACATGTTTAAAAAGAAAAATACTTAAACATGATGAGTGAAATGATTGTGATTTGAATAATTATATTTTTTTCATACATCATAAGAATAACATTATAATATAGTTATTCACTAATAAAACAAGTTGAGTGAGCTTAATGGTTAAGAACATGTGTTTCCTCCTAAGAGGTCACAAGTTCAAATCCAAAGGGGGGTAGGGCATGTATACCTCCGTAGACTTTAGCAGTCAAATTGCTATGCGGAGGAGGTCCCTTGTCCCACAAACAAGGGGTTCTCATGCACCAATTTGGTGTCTAGCTTGATCGTGACCTTAAAATAAAATTATTGTTATTATTAATGTTTTCTTTTAAATTTTATTATTCAAATATTGCAAGACAAAGTTATAATATAATTTTTTACTAAAATCACAATTATTATATTTTATTAATATTTATTTTTTCCAAAGATTTTATTAATCTTTATTATCCAACTATTACAACATATGAAATTTATTCAATTAAATTTAAAGTAATAAATATAAAGAATATTAATATATTTTGATCTATATACTTTCGACGAAATGGTTTCACTATTTTTTACTCTAATACATGTGTTTCCTCCTTGGAGGTCACAAGTTCAAATCCAGAGGGGGGTAGGGTATGTATACCTCCGTAGACTTTAGCAGTTAAATCATTGTGTGGAGGGGGTCCCTTGTCCCACAAACAAGGGGGTCTCATACACAAATTTGGCTTCTGGCTTGGCCGTGACCTTAAAAATATATTATTATTATTATTATTGTTATTATTATTATGATTACTAACTTTATGAATCTTTTATTAAAAAAGAATATCACCAAACATTTTATAATTAGTAAAATTGACAAATTTCTATACTTTTAGATAAGTATGGATCATTAAATATTTCCTTAATTCAGACTAGGCTCTAGAAAAATACTCTTTTAGAATTTCCATGTCCTTCCTATATTGACACTTATTTCAAGGAGAATGTAAAAATAATGATTAATATAAGTTTATATGATTATAAAACTAAAGGATGGAGTGGAATAGGTGAAGACCATGATAGTTGCACTAGTTAAGGTTGGGAATGCCATCAAAGTCGGTAATGCCAACACATAAAGTGTGATTCCATGACTCGTAGATGTTACACGAGGTTATTTTGTTGGATTTTTCTTTAGAAGTTCCACCAAAGTAAGTATATATTTATTTGAATTTTGATTTTTTCAAACAATAAAATATTTGAGGTTTGATTTTTCAATATCTTCATTTTTTTGTTAAAAAACTATAATTTAAAATAAATCGTTACTACAAATTTGTGATATCTCAATTAAGACTTAGTAATTCAATTGTTAACATAAACATATGTTAATATAGTACAACATAAATTTGCTATAATAAACAATAAATATGCCAAAAAATATATTTTTCAAAACCACAACTTATGCTTGTATTATTTAATGTATTTTCAATATGGTGGTTGCAAATGGTTGTTAATTTTTCAGATGCAACATAATTATTAAATGAAGGAAACAAAACATAATTGGCCATTATAGATACCCATAATAAAATGACACATCCACAATATAAATGCAGAAACAAAACATTTACAAATCAGTGTTTGTTGCCATCACCCTGATTATCTTCCTCGCTTGGCGTTGGTACATTGTTGTTCTTTTTTTTAGATCTCGGATCATGTTTTTATACAAATCACCAATCCCCATCCAACACATCTGGGTCAAAAAACACTTGGTTGCAATGTTTTGGGAAAACATAAGGCTCTTTAGTTTCAACCCACATTTTTTAGAGTTAATACATATTAGCCCACTATCATGATCTTCCTTTACATTTTTCTGGTCGAAGGTATCCCACCACTTGTGACAAAAAATAACACATTTAAACGATGAGAATTCCACTTGCATGATCTCTTGTATCTTTCCAATGTAACCTAATTTCCCCTCTATTAGGTTTTGATCACGGTGGCTAGCATGACTAGATTGGTCGAACTCGACCTCCACTTCGCAATCTTGTGTGATGTGTCCATCATTGACATAATCCGTGCAAAAATGATTTCTATATGCCCACATAGATGTGAACAAATGTACATGTAAAAATGCGAACAAAGGATGGTGTCATATTTCTAAGAACTCGAGCATTAATAAAAACATAATACATGTTACAAAAGAAAAGACAACGAAGGATTTGATGGAGACATTGCCTAAACTATATGAAAAACCCTCGGTCTCAAATAAGGTATTTCTAATGAAGCGATTATTTAATATGAATATGTCATAAGGTTAGTCTCTTGCTGATCATTTAAATGAATTTAATACGATTACTAATCAACTAAGTTCTGTAAAAGTGGACTTTGATGATGAGGTTAGGGCTCTTCTAATCTTGTGCTCATTGCTAGAAAGTTGGAACGACTTGCTCATGGTTTTAAGTAACTCTATCTTTAGTTCAAACACTTTGAAATTTGATGTTGTTGTTGGTGTTATCCTTAGCGAGGAAATGTGATGTAAAAGCACAGGTGAGACATCAGGTAATGCATTGAATTAAGAGAATAGGGGAAGACAAAAGGATAGAGAGAAGGGCTAAGGGAACCACAAGAATTTTAGGAAGGGCAGATCCAAATGCATACTAGGAAAGATAGAGTGTTGGAATTGTGGGAAGAAAAGACATCTGAAGAAACATTGTAGAGTTCCAAAGAAACAAAGAGATGGACAACAAGAGAAAAATATGTGGTGCTCTAATAGGGATTAGAAAGACATCCATGTAGTCCAATTGAAAGCCATGCAGACCAAGTTGATTTCCATGGAAAGATCTCAAGTTAATAGATTTCAACCTAGACAGAATAATGAGAAATGGAAAAAGAAAGGTCCACCCCAAGATCAGAGACCACCAAATCAGTTGGAAGCAATGAATATGGTTCAACAAGAGGCTCCTCCTTTTTGTAGGGTTTGTGAGGAATTCCATAAGGAATCTTCTTGCCCAATATTTTTCCAGATTAATGAGCAAGGGTTTCTTGGATCAAATAATTATGTTGGATTTTCAAGATGCCCAGATTTTATAAATAACGTGAACAAAATCTACACTGTCACAAAAGATCAATGGAAACAGAATAAGGAACTAAGTAAGAAAAAAGAAGATTTAAAGATTGATAATGTGACTAGATTGTACGGTGAGAAGCCTACTCCAAAACATATATTAGAGATGGCAAGATATAAAGGAATAACCTACCCGAGGAAAGGGAATGCTAATTCAAGTACATAACAACAAAACATTCCCAAAGCATTTACTCCATCTGAAGATCTAAGTCTTGACTTGGGAAATTGGATATCAAACGCTAAGTTTTTGGTTGCAGTAAAAAATCTCATTAAGATACCTTCACAAAAGGATAAGTTATTAAAAGAAATAGAAGAACCTAATGAGAGGCGTCTTGGGAAGTACAAGTCTAAAGAGCATCATGATGATGCCCCTGTCATTTCACATATTATGGATTGGACAAGGTAAGACCATCCACCTTTCTTTGTATCCTTAAAGATCAATGACCTTCTTCTACATAGATGTGAGTTACCTTTGGTGAGTTACATAGTTGTTTCACGTAATCCCTATGGTTAGTGCATTGAGACATTCTCCATGTGGGTTATGATCAGACACCACGTATTTCTCTTGTATCTCGTCAACCACCCAACTGTTGGGATATATTTTTGGCATATTTTCTTTTAAATGATTAGGATAAGGCATGCTTCTACCATTCAACCATTTGAATGATTCCCTCTCACTGACCCATTTCATTCCTTTTTCTTTATACAATGCAACCCATGGTTGTGTTGCCTTCGCGTTGTAAAGAACAAATTTATTGATGGCATCGATTTCTAAATTCATCGATGTATACATAAATTCAAAACGAATAGCATGAGATCAAATATATATTATCAACTTAAATAGTGAATTTATTGATGGCATCAATTTCTAAAGTTGTTGATGTATGCAAGAATTCAAAATGAATAGGATGAGATCAAATATATATTATCAACTTCAATGTAAACAACTTCTATGTACTAAATTGAAAAAATATAAGTGACTTACTGTTTATCAAGTACCTTTTTTCCGATCGTTTCGAGTAGCTCCCCTTCCCTTTTGTCCTCATATTGATGGTTGTCCCAAACCACTGCCCATGTTGTGTCGACAATTTTCTTGATGTACTCACTAGCATAATAGAACAACTCGTATACTATGTACCTCTCTGCCATAGAGCCCTTTGTTTTTTCCCTTTATCAAACAAACTGTTAGAAAAGAGGACCACAGAGCAATAAAATAAAATATATGCGGACAAAACACATAAGATATACAATACAATAGAGACACATATATACGTGGTTCATCCAATATGGGCTAAGTCCACGAAGAAATTTCCAGTCCTTTCTTTTATTATCCAACAAAATGAAGGGATGTAACCTACAAGACATTCGTTGTAACTTCCTCTTCACTCTCTCACAGTCTCCTCTCTCAGTCAAAATACAGTTTCACAAAAATACAACCCCACCGTAATACGATTCCCTCATACATAAAAGAGGGTTTCCTTCTAGGGAAAGAAAACACTAAGATAAATTCTACCGTCAGATCTGCAACCTAATGATGAACAATTCATATTGACTAAGAAATTACAATATTTTACAAGGCAATTTTCCCAAAAAATTCTTTTCAGGGGTGTTGCCCCCAAAACCCTGCCAAGGGGGCTCCAATGAATTTTGTCACCTCCCCTAGACCCCCTAGAGAAAAATGTGTGAGGGAAATCCCCCCCACACTCTCCCACTAGGAACTGGGATCCAAACACAGCTGAAACAAGACCTTTGAATCAAGAAGATAATCAGGCTCCATAACCAACACAAACCCCTTCATTTTTTTCATGTACCTCTCTAAGAAAAACATCCAACCACATCAGAGTAACCCAATTAATTCAACCTCATTAGGTAGGTGAATTAGAAGATGGAATTGCAAGTCCATAAAACTCATGTGTTTTTCCTTCTCAAACATACAAACAATCTCCGCTATCTCTTGACACCACTGTGAAATGCTATTCATATGAATCTCCTTCGATGTGATCCAACGTACAAATGCAGATAATTTCAATATGGCACATCATAGGTTCTGGGGAAGTCATGGTTCACACAACCATGCATGAGCAAAGGATAATGACAACACAAAATAGGCACACACATCATTAATTGCCATAAAAATGTGAGTGCATAACATATTTTTACCAATAGTATAGAAGAAGAATAATGTATTCAACATACATACCCTTAGAAGGTTCAGATGGTCATGTGATTTCAACGCCAACAAATTCCCTTCTACTATGAAGAAACGTTGTAGAGTCGACCCATTTAAAGAAGGTGCCTTCTCACCCAATATAACATCCTACTCCATAGAAAGATCATCTTTCTTCAAAATCCATGGGACATCACCTTCTTTAAAAGACCAAGAGGGACCAACCTATTTTCTAGTTTCTTTTCTTGGCCAATGTCTCTTTTTAGTATTTGAAGCAATAAGATCCCTCCTAACAACCAATGTGTCACTTTTATTCGATGATATGTGCCTCCATGAAGAATCTGAAACATTTTTTAACATATGCATGGGATCTAGGAAGTGGCCAATCTTAAGATGCTCCCAATATGGAAGCTCATAAAATATATATTTCCTTTTCATACCAATGGGAGCTTTCTCAACATAGGTGTCAAAAAATTAAGGATCATCAAACATAGGTTCCCCATTTGAATCAAACAATTCTACCATTTCCTTCTCCTTCTCTGTGTCATATGTCCTAATTCAATATGTCGATGTCATTATTTCAGGTCTTCGGGTTCTCTCTGGTTTACCATTGAAAGCTGATGCAACTCTTCTATAAGGGTGGTATTATGGGAGGAATACCCTCAAACAGTTGTACACCGGCTTTCGTAGGTGGTTGGACCACCTAGCCTTTATAAAAGGTCCATAACATTTACATCCATGATACCCTTTTGTTACAAGACTTGCAATGTTATCGTATACAAAGCATGTTAGTGTCAAAAATATAGTTCTACCAAATGAAGTATGCCAAATAACATTACATATATAAAAAAATCAATCAACATGCTTACCAGAGCGAACTCTTAGTCTTGGATAATCGTGCATGGTGTATGCACATATGCCATGCAACATAAAAGGCCTCTCCATTGGAATGGGTTCTGATACATCATATACATGTATCCCTTCCCATAATTGCTTAAATTCATCGATCAATGGTTGGAGGTAGACATCCATTCTCTTCATGTGTCTTCTATTCAGAACTATAAGAGCCAACATAAAATGTTTATTCTTTACGAACAACCATGGGGAGATATTCTTATTGATTAATACCATTGGACAGACATAAAAATTGGTGTTTTGGAGGGAATACAGGTTAACTCCATCCATAACTACGCTCAATCGTAGGCTCTGTACTTCATCCTTGAATTTATTAGGGCATGTATCCTATATATGTTGCATGGCTATTGAATATGTTGGGATTTGCATAACTCCTCGCTCACTTCTATGTGATGCATGCCACCCCCGCAACATGGCTAACTATTTGTAATGAAACAACCTTTAAATCCTTGGAATTATAGGCATGCGCCTAGATATCTTATAAGGAGGACCATGTGCCTTACACTTTTCTATTTATTTATGGTTCCTATCATGCCCACATTCTGGACATATGTTTTTGTCCGCATATTCATTTATGTATAGAATACAATCATTTGGACATGCGTGGTATGCTATGAACTCAACACCCAACATTTTCAACATTTTCTTTGCCTTTGTGCAAGTATCAGGCAAGACATTATCAATTAGAGGTACCTTATCTTTGAGTAACCTGTAATTAGTGGGAAATATAAATGTACACTGTCATTAAGCATGAATAAAACCAACCATTTTCTTCCTTCATTGTATGACAAGATTCCTTAAAAAATTAGGGGACTTGATGGTTATTTACCTCAAAAATGTCAAGAAGCACGCATTTGACATACTATACATTGTTTTGAAGTTGTACAGTAACATGGTTGTCCTTAGCTGGGTAGACCTTGACCCATGTACTCGACCAAAGAGAGGGGTGGTGGAAGCAGATTACATGATTTCGAAGAAGGTATCTACACCATCAACATCATCTCCTAGTTCATATTGTTGGAATGCATGTAAGAACATTCTCTCCATGGCTTGGGTATCTCGTAAGAAATCATCCATACTTGGAATGCATGTAACCTCTATATCATTTTTTTCATCCCCAACATGTGAATAATTAGTGTTACTGTAAAGGTTTCGAATTGGTGACTCACGACGTAGTGGGAATTGAATAGGTGGTTGTTTCAACCATTCTCAGTATGCTTCCTCTCCGAATTGTGCTCATTTAACAACAAGCTCATGAATTGACATTCATAGTGGGGTGCAACAATAAATGGTAGACAAGTCGCTTGTCATCCGAATCCTAATTATAAAAAATATTGAATATTACATCGATAATATTTTTTTTTGTAAATAAAAAGTGGATCCTTATATTATTCCAGCTGAGAGCTTACAAAAAGACCTACATCCTGTCTACTTACAAAGATGCCTGCAGTATATTTGTTTACAAAAATGCCTGCAACCTATCTTCTTACAAAAATGCTTACAGCCTATTTGCTGACAAAGATGCCCACATCCTATCTGCTTACAAAAATGCTTGCAACCTATCGGCTTACAAAATTTCCTAAGATCAATGGGACTAGATCGATGGTTCAAATCTCCTTGAGCATCAACGGTCCAGATCCGCTCTCACACTTCACGATTTTGCATATCGTGACTTCGCGATGTGGGCTGACAACTTCCTCCATGCTTCGAACTCCCGATTGCCAAGTTCCCGAAATTTTCTCGCGTCCACTAAATGGGACCAGATCGATGGTTCAAGTCTCTTCTAGCACCAATGGTCCAGATCCGCTCTCGCATTTCGCGACTTCGCGACTTGGGGAGACATCTCCCTCCATTCTCCAAACTCCCGAAACCCAAATTTCTGAAATATTCTCACGTCAGATCAATGGGTCCAGATCTACGGTTAAGATCTCCTCTAGCACCAACGGTCCAGATCCACTCTTGCATTTTGCGATTTTGCGTTTCGTGACTTTGCAACTTGGGCAGATTGCTTCCTCCATGCTCCGAACTCCCGAAACCCAAGTTCTTGAAAATTTCTCACGTCTGGCCAATGGGACCCGATTGACGGTTCAAATCACCTCGAGCATCAAAGTTCTAGATCTTCTCTCGCTTTTCGCGACTTCGGGAATTTGGGAAACAACAACCTCCGTGCTCCTGACTCCCGATTGTCGAGGTCCCTAAATCAACTGCCAATTCATGTTCTTTTGTGCTCGCTCCTGTGCTTCTGATCATTACTGGCTTGGAAGAGATTCTAAGTAGACAAAGGTGGCACCCCGTCCAGATTAAGGCCATCCAACTGAGCAATATCCTCGCATTGGAGCTAGAGGGGTGAGCTTTGGGACTTCCGGGAATCATGGAGATTGATCTATTGCATAGAGTCAACCCTTGCATTGGCTAGTCTGTTCACAACTTTGTTTGCACTTCACCAAATGTGTGAAGGGGTTAGAGTTAGAGAGGGTCTAAGAAGAGCCTGGAAGCTGTAGAGAGGGCCAAGGAGGCACCAGCTGGGTGTGATTTTCCCTGGATCTCTACCATTTAGGATTTTTGTTGCCAAGTCTATTATGATTTTGGAGTCTCCTTCAATGATCAGACATGTGAGGTTTTGATCTAGTGCCATTTGCACTCCTTTGATAAGACCCCAAAGCTCTGCAGAATTGTTGGTGTCACATCCGAGATTTTCTACGATGAGGCTTTGAATTTGGCCTAAGTTGTTTCTTATGACTGTGCTTGAGTGTCTTCGATTGCCTTTTGATGCACCATCAAAGTTGACCATATGGAAGCCTTGCGGGGGAGGAGCCACTTAGAGGGACTGAGGGCTTTTGAAAAAATGGGGGGCTGCTGAGAAGGGGTGGAGTGTAAAAACGAGAAGCCCCAGGAGTTGAGGAGCAAGAGTTCACCTGGGTCAGTTGGGAAGTCTTCCTTGGTCCATGATTGCAGCTGAAGAGTTTCCTGGAGATGTAGGAGGATTGTGTTCCAGAGGAGGGTGGGAGGAGATGGCTGGGAGTGAAAGATTCTTTTGTTTCTCTCTTTCCATAGTTGCTAAACTATGAAGCCTGGTAAGAGTTTCCAGGTTCTGTTCAGGATAGGACTTTTGAAGGAGCTAGAGCCCCAATCCCCGATGGTGCTTGTGATGCTGTTTTTGACTCGTTTGGTTCTTCTAATGAACTGAGTGGCCTGGTTCTAGATGTTCTCACTAAGTGGGTAGTTATTTAAGAGGTGCTCCATGGTTTTTGCCTGGAGATGGCAGATCGAGGGGCCAATGAACCCTCATTTTTGAAGATTGTACCAGGTTAAGATCTTGTTCTGAAGTAGAAGCCAGAGGAAAGTAGAGATTTTGGGCCAGAGTTTTGATTTCCATATTGTTTTCCAGATGCCATCTTTCTGAAGGTTATGGAATTTCTCCTGAAGGGTGTATCCCTCCTTGAGAGTGAAGCTTCCATGAGGTGTGTATCCCCATCCGAGAATGTCTTGGTTTGTGCTTTTCCAGATTCGCCTTTGGGTTGTAGCTTGTTTCCAGTACTGTAGGTCATAGTCCATTGTCACTTGGAGTTCTTGATGAGTAGATTTCCATCTTCGCCAGAGAGAGATGCTGGGGGTATCTGTCCATAGATCTGCCACTTTGAGAGTGGCCAGATCTTGAATGTGATTTTCGTAGGATTGTAGATTTTCTTCCAGTTGTAGGGGTGGCATTTGCTGCCAGGAATCCATCCAGAATAGGGCATTCTGACCATTCCAAACTTCCTAGAAGGCATGTTCCTGTATGAGTGGTTGGTTTTTCCAGGCCGCATTGCAGATGTTAGAGCCTTGGATTTGCTCCTGCATTCTTATGACTTGATTTTGATGCGTGTTTGGGGCATATTTTCATTTCTGAAGTTTTACCCAGATCTCTGCTGGTGTTTTGAGCCATCTCCACCAAATTCTTGCTCCCACGGTGCTATTTAATTTTCTAGGGTCCCGAAGGCCCAAACCACCTGAAGATTTGGGCTTGCAGATCTTGTCCCAACTGACAAGGGCCCATTTTTTTGTTTAGGTTGTGTCCATGCCATAGAAATTTTCTTTGCAGATTCTTTATTTTCTTTATGAGAGATTGGGGGGCAGCTAGGGATGAGAAGAGGTAAGCTGGGATGGGTTGGAGGACCGAGTTTAAGGGAACCAATCTGGATGGGAGGTTAAGGGACCTTCCAAAAGGAGAGTTTTCGAGATGAGGAAGCGATCAAGCCTGCATGCTATTTTTTGGTGACCTGATCTTTTGTTGGTCCAACTGTAGGTGCCATTTCCATTCTCAATATCTACCAATCTGAGGTTTTCTATGAGTTCCTGGAATTTTGCGTTGTCCTTCTCCAGGCGCTTTTCCCCCCCTTGTTTATCCTCCAGCGTGAGAATCATGTTGAAGTCGCCCTCTATGATCCATCACTTGCCTTATGCTAAAGAACCTAGGTAAGCCAGGTTCTGAAGGAACGAGTCTTTTTCCTAGCTGTTCTGTGGTCCATAGGCATTTGTGATCATTCTCTCCTTGTCTGAACCAATGGCTCTGTAGTGCGCTGTGATGGTGCATGGGGTGGAGAGGCCTTGATCGAGGATGACTGTAGTAGGATTCCACAGGATGGCCAGGCCTTCTGAAGCCCCTTTTAAGTCCATTTGATAGGATTCCCAGTTGTGCCAACATCTTTTGATGATATCTTCTACAGTTTGCCCTGCACATTTTGTCTCTTGTATCAGGAATATATCAAGGTCTTCCATTTTGATGCAGTTTTGAAGAATCCTTTGTTTGGATCTTCCATTTAGGCCTCTAATAATCCAGGTGAGGATCTTCATAGTTAACAATTTGGTGGGTGGGAAATGGAGCTCTCTGATAGCCTGTGAATCTTTCCCGAGTTGATCATATAATTTCCCGCCTCCTTTATTAGCTGATGAGCCAATTTTCTACCCCTTCACTTGTTTTATTTTAGGTGTTTTCTTGGATCTTGGTTTGGGTCTATGCTAATCCCTAGCCTAGATGTATCCCCCACTGATGAGTCCAAAAATACTTTGTGAACTTTCCTGATTTGGTCCTCTGGTAAGGTTTGGAGATCCTTCTTGTTGAGTGCTTCTTATAACCTGTGTAGGTCGATTTCTACTAGGTCCTGCTCATCCATTTCCATGATTGTGTCTTCCTCTCTTTTTGGTTCTTTCCCTAAGACAAGGTGAGTCTGTGGATCTGCTTTGATTGCTGGGGTTTGATACTCTTGTGACGAATGATCTTCCTTGTGCTTGCTGGGATCTTTCCTCGCGGTCTTGAGGTGGTTTTCCACCTCTTCTACTTCTGGGAGGCGGTTAAGGGCTTCAAATGAATTATTATTTGGGTTATTTTTTCCATTGTTGGTTGTGGGCTTCTTCTGTGCTTGTCTCCTTCGATTTTGAACCTGGGTAAATCCTTCCTTTAGTTTCTCTTAAGCTTCCCTCTTGGGGGGGACATTGAGAGGGAAATCTCTGAAAAGGTGTCCATGTTCATGGCACTTCTGACATCTGAAAGTGATGTGTTCATAGTCTATGGTTTGGGCCCATTCCTTGTCTTGGTATTCTAATGTAGCTGTGCCTGACAGAGCTTTGGAGATGTTCATATAGACATAGATCCTTGCATAAGAGGTGTATTTTCTCTGTTTGGTAGCTTCAAAATATTTGACATATTTACCCAGGGTATTGCCTATGCCCAGTAAAATTTCCTCTAACCAAAACTCTTGGGGTAGGGAATAGAGGCGAATCCATACCGGTGCGTATGCAGAGTTTTCCTTTTCTAGGTAGAAGCGGTCTATCTAGAAGCGTAGGTAGAGGTCGATCGAGTTGTAGAAATATGGTCACCCTTCAAAGATCCTGTCCTTGTCCTCCAGGTTGTAGAATATTACTGTAAAGAAACCTTTGGAGCTCAGTTGGAGCTCATAATCTCCCTTGGGGTTCCACCATGCCTTGATCGAATGAGCTAGGTTCCTTTTTGAGGGCCAGAGACCTAGGAATTTTCCTATGAGGGCATGGTCTCACATGAACTGCGTATGCTCCCCTATCCTGGTAGTTTTGATGACGTACTTGGGTGCAATCGAGGCTTGGGGGATACATTTGCTGGGTATCTAGGCCTGAGCTGCTTTTTGGATGCGAGGAATCAACATCCGTGTTTGATTCTTTACTTATATCCATCTCTTTCTGCATATATTGGTCTCGTAAGTGCAATGGCGGCTCAAAGGATGGTCGACGCGCTCACGAGTTCTCCAGATCGTTGGCGACGACGTTACGGTAGGAGGGGTCTTTTGCCCCCCCTTCTGCTGCCATTCTTCTGAGGCGGTTAGAGCTGCAGGGCTGAGGCAATCAACACGTACCAAGGGAATCAGAGAAGGTCTAGGCAGGCGAGAATTGGGAGCATGAAAAAACCCTAAAAGTTGCAGACCCAAATTCTCTGTTAGAAAAAAATCGTATCCTTACATCGATAATATTAGTAACACAATGCATTTAATATATTCAAACATTATAGCAAAAATTTATTAGAAGCATGGATTTTTTTTCCCAATAATAAACATGCAACCAACCACTTTATAAAATAAATACATCGAATTAATCAATACATTTACATTAGTTTCAATAAAAATCCAAAGATACAATTATTCAATCATCTTTTTCTTACGCCCTATGGGTGTCTACATAGAAGATATCCAATTCACATTGTAATATTGTTCACCTAGTTTGGTTGTTAGAAGATGGCATGTTACGATTGGTAGGGTAACGCATCTATCCATTTTCATCAAACATTTGCTTGCGATATATTTATCCTGATAAGAGCTTGCGGAATTTTGGGACTACTAGAGTATCTTGCGTATCTGAACTTGATCTTGAATCTTGATCCTACAAAATTCAATGAACAATTATTCAATTGCACATGCATACATAACATAAATTCAATGAGATAAATGAATTATAAATAAAATATAGACATACTCCAATCGATGGGAGAGAACTTGAAGGATTTGCATTGATATGGAATGAGATGGGATCTGAAGAATTGACCATTTGATATTATAATTCCTTTTTTCATGTATTTGAGCCAAAATTGTCATCTTGGGAAGCATAGAACAATCTAACTTCAAATAGAATTTCGAATAATTTATATAAATTAATGGTGCACTTAATGATATAAAGACGCCTTGGTGCATTGTGATAAAACAAATGCACTGGTGCGTTTAATTGAGAGAAGCACCAAAAACTAACCTCTGTTATTGCCTCCGCAAAGCAAAACCTCCGCAAAATTAAATACGGATGTTTGCATTTGCATTTTGAAAATTACACTGTTTGTCAGTGCCCTAGTACTTAAACATCGCATTAGTGTGTTTCTAACTATATAGTGCACCGACTGAAGCAAGTTAGAAAAATTACGAGCGCTTACTATCAATGTGTTGAAATTTTATATAAAAAAAAAATCTATGTGTTATACGTACACACCTTACTAGTGCACTACTCACTATATAGCGCATTGGAAAAGTAAGTTACGAAGAAAAATGCGCACGTTTGTCATCAATGTGCCGAAATATACAACGAAAAAATGAGTAGGAATTTAATTTTCTGTGTTTATAAATGAAAACCCTATTCATTTTTTTGCCAAAATTTAGAAGGAAGATTTGTTATCAAAGACTTCGTAGTGGGTGGATTTTTTTTGAAGAGCCAAATTCAAAAGGGATTATTGTACGTCACATACAAATTCGCAAAGGAGAATTTTTAGGTAAATTATTTCATTCTATTAGTCATCTTAATATTTCCTCTATTTGATTGAAATAATTTTTAGTGCATTCCCAAACAAAAAAAATGCCTTCATAATTACCTTCGGTATTGGAAGCGCTAATTTCCTCACTGCTTTTTTGCTTTCCCTTTCTATATTTCACAAGGACAATTTTTTTAAGCTATTTTTTTTATAGGGTTTGTTTATTTATAGATGGGGTGTTTCCTTTCCGTTGCAATGAAACCACTCATTGCATTAGATCCCAAATTGTCCTGTTGTTGTCAGTTTTTTTTTTAAATCTCCTTCGCGATTAGCGGTGTGCTCTATACATAAGAAGAACATCGATGCATATTTTCTTGTTAACATCACTGCTTAATTTAAATTAGAAATAATATTAATTTTTTTTTCGTGGTTGGTGGTGCACATTGTACATAGATAAGCAATGGGGCACATTTTCTTATAAAGAGCACCGTTTACTTTAAAATGGAAATAATATTGTTTTTTTATATGGAAACCGCCATATCTTAAATTTGTTCATAGGTCAACGATCCCTAATAAAAAATACTCAGGAAGCCATGCTTTTCTTAATTCATAAAGCACCGACTAGATACACAAAATTGTAAAACATTTTCAATTTTGCAACAACACTGTTATAATATATTGATGTAGGAGCATCGTCAGTAAGCACACGTGGAGAGACAACTCAACGCCTTAGCGCACCTTTGAATCATTTCATAATCTTAACCGTTGGTGTTTCCTGCAAATCTTTTTTTGAAATGATCGAAAACTGAATAAGATCAAACACTTGGGAGCTGAATGATCATGAATGGTCTGGGAGTTCACTCCTAGACTTTAATGTAACAAAAATTAAGTGGTAGTTAGTTTTTTTTCTCGAGAAGATGAGTAGTCAGAGGGAAGCCTAAGAACCCTCTGAGATAAATAGAAGTGTTGTATGCCCGAATGTGGCTGTTGCAAGTTAGTAGGAGATTGTTGTGATTTAGTTGCTGTTGAGTTTTAGTTGTTGTTTTACCATAGCTGTAGCCATTTACTTTTAAATGAATATAACATAGGAAAATTGATACAATGCATGCTGTTGCTACTGTTTATAATTCCCTGTTATTTTTTTTTATGAATGAATGACTTATGTTGTTGAGTATATGAAACTGTGAAGTGTTTAGATAAGTTTCAATTGTGCTCTTCGTTGAGTTCATGCAAGGTGTACATATAGTCTGCAAGGAGTGCAAAGTGACTACTGCAAGGTGTGCACAGTCATCCACAAGAACTTAAATCTTGCGTGAGAATCTACTGCAAGGAGTTACATTGTCTGTTTTGACTCATAAGCTCAGAAGAGATAGCATGAAATTTCCATTTGCAAGGAGTGCAAAGGGAAAGCTGCAAAGCGTGCATAGTTATGTACAAGAAGCTAAGTCTTGTGCAAGAATCTCTTGCAAGGAGTGCACAAATCCGAAATTCGGCTAAGTGTCAAAGTAACCCTCTAAGGAGTCAAAGGGTTCGAGAGAGAGAGAAAGCTCAAGAGAGATAGTAGGAGAAATCTTCAAGGGAAACAGAGTTCTGAAGGTTTCATAAGTCATCGACTAAGATCTGTTCAAGAGGGAGCAGTATCATTCCGGATCATCGGATCTGGGTAAAGTACACGAGCTTTAAGTCTCTGTGTGTACACAGGAGCGAGGATTCACCGAAGTCCTGAAGAGGCTAGGGACCGTCCATCATCCATAGGGACAGGTGGCGCAATATATACAACTTCGAATGTTTGTAGACAAGGAGAGAGGGAAATCGCCGAAGAGCCGAAATAGATCTTGGCCATTGGTTGCCAGGGGGTTTATGTGTCGAAAAATCGTCATCTTCGGGTGAAATCACTCTGGGAGAAAGCAAAGACTGAGAGTTGAAACTCCCGAAGCCCGAAGAGCGAAGTGAACCACAACCGTCGATCTGTGAGGAACACGCGTCGACATATCGTCGTCTTCGGGTGAAAGCTCTTTGGGAGACAGAGAAGACTGAGAGTTGAAACTCTCGAAGCCTGAAGAGCCGAAGTGAACCACAACCATTGATCTGTGAGGGACACATGTCGACAGATCATCGTCTTTGGGTGAAATAACTCCAGGGGAAAGCGAAGAATGAGAGTTGAAACTCCCAAATCTCGAAGCCCAAAGATTGAAGTGAACCATAGTTGTTGATCTGTGAAGGACACGCATCAACAAATCATTGTCTTTGGGTGAGAGCACTCCGAGAGAAGGTGAAAAATGAGAGTTGAAACTCCCGAAGCCCGAAGAGGAGAAGTGAACCACAACTGTCGATCTCTGAGGGACACACGTCAACAGATCGCCGACTTCAGATGGAAGTATTACGAAGGAAGAAGAGTTGAGAGTTGGAACTGAAGCCTGAAGGGCGAAACCAATCGTAGCTATCGATTGGAAAGGAGGGTACACGTCGATAGATCATGGAGATATGGGATTGTGGGAGAAAGGAGGAAAAGGGTCCCTGACTGATAGTTGATCAAGGCAAAAAGAGGACATATCTCAACCATCAATCAAGAGGCAAAGCTCGAGATCACAAGATTGACGATCACGCTTAATTGTGGGGACAGAAAGTGCTCAGGTTTTAAAAATCTTGGAACGAGCCACAATTGAAACCACGATATTGCCAAAAGGACGCGTGGCAACTGCTAGTGAATTGCGGGGAGAAAAGCGGTGTGGTCTCTATAACGGGCCACAATTGAAACCACGATATTGCCAAAAGGACGCATGGCAACTGCTAGTGAATTGCGGGGAGAAAAGCGGTGTGGTCTCTATCCACTCTAGGCCAGCCCCAATCGCGTGTTTACGTGAGGACATAGCCCGAGGTCACATATAGGAAAGCGCTAACGGAAGAGGAGCTAGCGCATGAACCCTGATAGTTCAACAATGCGGAGGGAGAGGTTGCGGGTGTCATAGAACCTGCACAAAAAGACTGAAAAGGGCTTGTGTTTAATCACAAGGGAGACCATTAAGGTTTCAGAGAGCCGATTCGGCTCTGAGAATCGAAGATCCTTGACCGAGAGGTCGCGTAGCCCCAAGGGAGAATAAGGGGGTCTGCATCATATATTGGTGCATATAAATATGGTTGAAGCACCGGTGCATATACATATGGTTGACGCCCCAGTGCATATACATACCGTTGATGCCTCGATACATATTAAGTTACTATATGCACCGATATCTTATTTTGTAAAAAATATGTAATTTTTATGTCTGACGATTCCTTGTTTTTTTTTTCCAGGGACATTTTGAAAATTCCAAGGGACAATAAAGGGGAAAACCAATACATGCCGGTAGGGATGTCAAAAAAAGTGTAGAAGAAGATGGTAAAATAAATGAAGATAATTGCATCACAAGAGTAACCATACCAACTACAATGTGCATCAGAAGTATGTAATCATTTATTTATTCTTTTATGTACACCAAATTTAATTATCACGTGAAATACTGATTTTCAATTGTTTTTGTTGCATAAAAGAAAAATAAATAGAACCCAATCAACACATAAGACATGGTGACGAGGAATCAAAGGGTTGATCACAAACTTTGTGAGTATTTACGTTTTCAACCTTACTTAATATTTCATGTTTGTTGTGATATTTATATTTAAATAATTAATTTACACTTGTCCATGGATGTTTTCTAATAGGTGCTAACATACAAAGAGGATCCAACCCATGAATTGATAAACATTGGGTTAAGAATGGAGTGTGAGTATATGTTGAAGTATGAAAGTTTAATTGAACAATTTGTAAGTAGTTATGTTGTTTAACTTTCCTTGTTTTATAATTAATAAAACAACAAGAAACATTTATATTAATTATATCGACTATTCTTTGTCATGGCGTATTAAACATGCAGAAAACAAAGTATGGAATGCAACCAACATAGGATATTTTGAGAGAAGGCATGAAAAATGGATTTGAAAGAATGTGTATTGTTTATGAAAGACTTGGTCCTAAGGTATTTTTTTTAATCTGTGCAATCATGTATATTCTACTATATATAAATGTAAATATACTTATTTAATTTTTTTTTTTTTATGTTTGTAGATGGAAGATGAAGAGGAGGAACATAAAAAACAAGTCGATCAAGAGAACATTAGGTCAAATAACCAAAGTACAATATCACATACAAATGATGAAGAAATGAGGTATGCACGTAACTGAAGCGATGACAACAGTTCAAATGATGAATGACAATCAATATAATTGAATGTTACTGCAAGTTGTATGTTTTAGAATATTTGTTTTTTAAAATCAGGGATTTTGTTTAATGTACTCGACATATTGTTCAAATTGCATGAGGACATGTTACCAATAAGTTTAATAATTGCATATTGGTTGCAATTTGATTATTGTGGACCTTTACATTGTCCCTTTTGTATAACAACATGTCTCTTATTCATATATAATAAAATGTGTTTCTTATTTTATTGCATTGTCGAATGTTGTAAAATGTTGTGTAGCTGAATAATTAATATGTAGAAGATTTACATTGTTATAAATAACATAGGTGTAGTTCGTTGGATAACACATCAATGCAATCATTATATAAAAATGCAATAACAAAAATATAAAACAATGTTATTATTAAAAATATTTGATTTTGAGATGATTAATTGAAAATTTGTAAAAAAAACAATTAATTAAAATATATACATATTAGTTCACTGTATACTTATGAACTCACTAGACAATGCGTGCCATAATATAGAAACAATGTATTTTGAGGTGTTATCCGCACTGGTGCCCATTAATTATAATAACGCACCAACATGAACTATTAATAAAAAACACCATTTCGTAAATGACATAACGTACAATAATATTCAACGTTTCAAAATTTTACGGTGCTCATGTTTAAAATATACATTGGGTCACTAAATATATTGTATGCATAGGTGCTTTACTTTTATTATACACAGTGGGGCTCTAAATATAATGTATACACCAATGCTTTTAATATAATATACACACTAGATCTTAGTAAAATAATGGTGCCAACATCTCACATCGAATATTCAAAATTTCACTAACTTTCAATGCACTTGGTAATACAAACACCAATACATACTAATTATACAAGCATCGGGCCACACACTTTATTAAACGCATCGAGGCTCAGGATAACTTATACACATCGGGGAACAATATAACTTACACGCACCGGGGTGTACATAAACTAAGAAGCATCAATGCTTCATACGCAAACAATGCAGAACCGATGTGTAGAAATTATAAGAGCATCAATGCTTTGCATAGAACAAAAAAGGAGAATTGATGCGTAATAATTATACACACACTAGTGCATTTGTATTAGATGAACGCATCGGGGTGGGTTGGTTAAGAGTGCATTGGTGCATTTTGACAACAAAAGCATAAAAAAAAAAGCTCCACTACAATCTCCACCCGCCCAATTTTTTATAGTTATATGGAACATCCATTAAAACCTCCATAGTCAATAGAGGAGGTTGTAGCAAAGGTTTTTTTTTTTTAAATTTTGTGTAACAACCCTAGTAGAATATATGTTTAGAGAATTATTAAGTAAAAATTAATTAGGGGATTAATTGTCTTAACATGGTATTAATTAAACAAGATTGGTATAATGATACTAATTAAATATTTATTAATTAGTTAATTGTTATAATTTTAATTAATTAATTAATTAAATTAATTACCTACCACATTGAATGAACAGGGTAATAAATTTAAAAGAGTTAATAAATTATATTGTTAAAAAAAAGGGTTACGTATACGGAAGGGATAAGGGGCATTAATAAACGGATAGGGAACATTAATAAATTGGATAAGGGGCATTAAATATGTGGATAAGGGAATGAATGCGGGGATAAGGAAATAAATGAGGAGAAAGGGCGGTGAAGGAGGATATGAGGGGGAGTAGGTTACGAAGCAAGGGATCATTTTTTTTTCTACGGGGAAGATTTTTGGAGGGTTCTCTGGGATTGTGCAGGGGAGTTTTGAGTTCTGTAGTCGGGAAGGGTTAGTACAGGGGCACCGATTTGCTGGGGGTTTTGGGCATGGGGGCTAGGATATCCATATGGTATACTGGAGCTAAGTAGTTGTCCTAGTTGACAGGGTGGAAACTCGGTTTTGGGTAGAGTTGGTCCGTGGATTCAAGCTGGGCAAGGCAGCAACAGGAAGGTCAGCAAGACAAGCATAAAACAAAGGGTTAGCATCAGACCCATGTATGTTAATTTATGTATTTGTTTTATGAAATTTAAGGAATATGATGTGTTATGAGGCTGTCCGTAAGCTAATATGTTTAGCTCAATAAATTTATATGTTCTGGTGATTAATCTATTTGTGCAATTAAATTATTTATATCAAATTTTTATTTCAAGTCCCTACACATGGTATCAGAGCGCCTCGTTCACAATCTGGAGCCTTAAGGGCCAAGTTCCCAGCTCCAATTCCAGCTCCGCCTAACCTGCAAACCAAACACAGAAATTTTAACACAAATATAAATATAAATGAAATGCATATTGAAAATGTAAAAACAAATTTACCAAAGTAAAACAAGTGAAATATGAATACTACTAGGGTTGTTACAATCATGAGTCAGTACCGGGATTTCGATAAAAATGCTCCATAATACTGTATCACTTCCTGCCTATAAACAAAGCAGGCGTAGTTTCAGTTGCAGTTAGGAAAAACACATCTTTCTACACTTCAAGCAATGGCTCTGTGTTCAATATAACTCATAATTCCTAATTTCTCACAAAACTGTGCTCTGATGATATTGAGAGGGTACCACAGCTTTAGACGGTAGAGATAGGGTAAGGTATAACTCAATGAAGTTGCACAGCATGGAATTGTTGTTAACAATTCTATATAGAATAGATAAAGAAATACAAATATTGAAACTATTGTCTTTGGTATATTTAACTATAGAATTAGATCATCAAATGTACCAATGCAATAATACAAACAAGCATATAGCACTGTTTGAAAACCTGACCTTAAAATCTTCAAAATTTTCAGGTCCTCCTAAGACCTCGGCACCAGCAGGTTAAATATTAGCTTAAAATCACCTAATAGCCAAACTCTTCGCCTATTTACTGACCAGATTAGCTCACGATCCTAAAATTTCCTCGCGACCACTTCAAACTCCGCATCTAAGTTTCCAAGAGGGCGTATCGGAGTGGCTAAAACATTAGAAAGAAGAATTGGTCCCAATCCTGCCTGAGGCTTTAAAAAATAAAAAATAATTTGCGTGGACGATCACGAAATTATGTAAAAATCTTCCTCCCGTGAATAATCTTAAAACCTTAGTTACTTTATCACTAACTGGATAAAATCTTCGACACTTCAAGTTGCGAGAAAAATAGAAAGCAAAAAAAATAAAAATCTTAGTCATAAAGGACTCTTTCACTTATGCACGGCCTCCTGAGGCTCCAGAATATAAACACAAACACACACCTTAATAAAAATAACCACGACTTCATACAAATAATACTAAAGAACTATTCACTTCAAGAGAAAATGTTACAAACGGTTTTAATTTCAGATAAAATTTACTTACAGATTCGATTCTTGAACTTCAAAGAGCTATTAGCTTCAAGAATCTGCTCACATTCGACAACTATTATCACTATTTAAATAAAACCTCTAATCACTACACTCTTTAAAAGCCAGAAAATTTCAGTAAGCTTACTTCAGAAACTGATACCTCGCACTCAACGGTGCCAAATCCACAAGTAAGCACTTACCACAAGTCATACACAAAGCACCAAAGCCCAACGATCAAATGCCAAGCCACCGAAGAAAAATCTTAATGCACAATGCGTCTCTACACTCGCAGAACCACAGCCGAACGTCTTGAAGCACGTATCTGTGACCTGGCCGGTTTCTACGTCCACTACAGCTAAGCATATATTATCCAGAGCTTAGATCCTTTCAAAAGAGAGGGTCGATCAGTGTTGAACCCATGACCTCCGCATAATCGTCCACCCATTTAATTATTATTATAACCTTCTAAAAGAGCAGGTCAAAATAACGCAACCTCTCTTATGTCTTCCAGCGCACACACAGCCTCTCAGGCTTAACCAGGAGACCAGAACAACACCGAGCTGAAACCGGGGTCTGGAACAAGGGCACATCATCTCTTCAGAAGGTTTGATCACTAAATCCTGCATATCGCTCTCTGACCAAATATCATAATCATGGTAATTCGAAACAGATCTGAGCACCATTTAGCTTGCCAATCCAGGCGTTTGAGACCCGCTAGAAGCGCAAATATGAAATCTCCAACGCATAATACTCATAAGCCATGACCAGACCAACACCAGCGCACATGAGTCCATGAAGAGGAGTCTCGAAAGGGATGAGCACCTGGGGGAGGGGGCACGTGGGCCTCATGCGAGGACCCACGATGCCGATTCCTTATATGTATAGTATTTCACGAGTATTTTTTTTATTTTAATTGTAATAAATTAATTGTTTTAATTTTTTTTTTTTAAATAAATATTCAAGAATTATTTGTTTTTTTAATTTTAAATTCTTAAGTAAATTGTTTTAAATTAGTTTAAAATTTAATTAATTTAATTTAATTAGGTCTTTACACATGTTAATTTAACCAAATTAATTAGGTATTTTGTCTTTTTTTTTAATGAGTAAAACATTTTATTTTATTTTTGAATTATTTCACTTAATTAAAGGGTTTTGAACCTGTGACCCCCACCAAGTGATGCACCTTAAGAAGAGAAATAACACAAATGCGCCACACATATCACTTTTACAAATAAATTCACATATAAATAGTTTAATTATCAATAATAGCAAGGTACTATCCTGAAGAATAATCTCCGATTATCCAAGCGTCAGGCTCATGAGACCTTACACACAACTCATCGAGCCAAGCGCCAAGTCCCTCCACTCCATTCCACTAGTCAAGTCAACGTTAATTCTCAATGCGGCATTTGACAACGTCAACGCTACACGCCAAGGAAAAGCTCCTGAGTCGAGCATCGGAGGATATTTAGTCGTAAGTGAAAAGTTAAAAGGACTTAGATTGGGATAGGCGGGAAGGAGGTGACATATGCACTAGGAGGGTAAGCATAGGAATTGGCAAGTATGGTGCAAGGCTAGCAAAGCTACAGGGCAAGGGAACCAATAGTTTTTTTTTCATAGGGGCGAATAAATCAATCTTAGATGCTTAATCCTAACCCTAACCTAGCCAATCCCCCTAAAGGAGTAATGTCTGTTTACAGACAAGTAAAGTAAACTTACGCCTAACCCTGTTTCTAGTTTGAGTAGCACCAATTTGAAACATCCTGGAACTCACCTTGACAACTTTGGGGTGATGTAGGTTAAAGCATATAGGATGGTTAGGACTCGAAGGAGTCGAGGCAGGGGAGCATCGTCGCAAGCACCGCCAACATCGCCAATGCCACCACCACCATCGCCTGAACTAGCTCTCATACTGCGCTCGTTGGAAGCCATTAATGATACTTTGAAGGGGTGACAATCGGCAGGGACTGAAGTGGAACCCCCACCATCTGGGATGGGTAATCGAGAAGCATTAAGGGATTCGGGGGGAGGACCTCCACCCGAAGACATCACACGAGAATTGCAGAAGATGAAACTTCCAGAGTTTGCTGGGGGTCGTGCCAGTGAACGCGCGGAAACATGGTTGGAAGGCATGACAAGGTGTTTTTCCTTAAGGGACTATGCGTCCAACTCAAAGGCAAAGATCACAATTTTTCAGTTAAGAGATAGCGCCTTGAATTGGTGGGGCAACCTGGAAAGACAACTGCACCTTACCCTAGACACAGTATCTTGGGAACTTTTCGAGGAGAGGTTTCGAAGGAAATATCTACCAGCATACTACGAGGAACAACAGGTAGGGGAGTTTCATGCCTTAGTACAAGGAAATAGAACTATAGAAGAATATGAGATCAGATTTATGGAACTGGTCAAATATGTTTCGTATATGGATAATGATCAATGA